>BPMX01000011.1:441115-707522 GCA_019972555.1 Ustilago shanxiensis | reverse complement strand
TGCATTTGCAGTCTATCGACACATTCGCTCTTCGCTCATGGCCAACACTAGAGCTCGACTCCAGGCCCTCTACCATCTGCTTGAAAAACTGCAACTTGAAGAGTACGGCGTATACAAGCTGGTCCGTAACATCACGGCAATTGAAGTAGAATGTGAAGCACTTGGAGTGCACATTCCCAACTCTTTCCTTGCCTGCACATTCCGCGACAAATTTGTTGGCTTTACAGTATATGCTGACCTCATCGACTTGACCAGGCACGACACTTACAAACAAACGGTTGAAGCTTTCACTTGTCGTCAAGAAATGATGATCAGGTATGGTCCAAACGCCTTTCCTATCAGCAACACCACAGCTTGTGAAATGGCCACTAAGTTTGCCATGAGCCGACTTCTTAAGGAGGCTCAGCGCCTGCTCAGCTGCTGAAGCAGATTCTTGGTCTCACCAACAAGACCTGGGTTCATGTCAGCCTTATGTTGTTGCTTCTAAGATTGCAGTGATATACATTTTTCCCTTCTGCATCTTACCAACACTGTTTCACCTCAAAAAACTTTGAAGTTGAAATCTACCTCTCTCTGCCACTATATCTGCCTGAGAAGCTGTGAGAAGTGTGAGAACTACACAACCCACACGACAATTTACCAAAACAACTTCAGCAACACACATATTCAGATCCCCATAGTTCACCGCTGCCAGTTGTCTACAGTTGCAACATGGAATCAGTCCCACCAACTCCGCCAAACAGTCAGGAGGATGGCTTTGTCTGTCGCTCTGCACGTCTTGACAGACACCGACCATGCCAAGCCAGACAATTGATGTCCCACACAGCCAAGGCTCTGAATACAGCCAGATCTCAACTATCAGCAATTTTTACAAGAACCTGCCTGAGATCTCCAGCTCTTCATCCATCAGCTCTTCCAACAGCAACATTGCCCCAGCACCCGAGACCTTGTTTATTGCAGCTTGAGACAAGAAGGCGCTCCCTGGCCTGTCAAACCCTACATTCTCAAATGCACTTGGAGCAAACAATGGGATGACATGATGGTACTTCACAAAGAATCAGTTGATGTCACTAATCCAGTAGCTATACAACTATGTCCCAAAGTTGTTCAACTGATAACCAACCACATACGAGGCAACGGTCCATTGTATCCCTTCTTCCCCATTCACCCAGACAACGGCTCTATTAAACACCCCCCAGCTGTTTGCTGCTGGCTCAACATCAACAGGGAACGGTTCAAATAGTCGAAACGAGACTATAGCGTGATGGACACACTGGCAAGAGAGCTCAGCTCAACACTCGGCCTTGTCTAACGTTTTTCAGGAACACACTTAGTCTTGGAAGCTGGCAGGGTCTAAATCCACAATGCTCTGGGATGGATTGGTACAAGCGATGCTGACAAGAGCGCAGAGAGACAAGTCTGGTTTAACCTCCAGGTTGGTCTTCAGTCGAAGTCTGGCGCGCCACCCCTGACAAGCCGCAGAAGGTGATGGCGACCATCCCCCATCGGAGGTATCACCTGCCTCTCCAAGCTGGCGTTGAGAAGATGTGACACAGCCACCGAGCTCTTCAAGGAGTATTATGATGAGCTGGAGGGAGAGGAAGTTTTGGACAGAGTGCGCTCCAGCAAACAAGATGTCGTGAGTAACAGAGTTCCAGACACCAGCTCGAACAGCAGCAACGGTGTCGTCGCTGATCCAGACCTTCTTCTGCTTGCCTGTGGGATAGATGCCCTACGGCGAGCAGCCCATCTAAGAATTTTGAGCACTTCTTTGCAAAGGTCGGGCCTGATAGGGACCTTGATGATTGAGAAGTGGAGGAGGATGTTGTTGAGCTTGCCTTTGAGCGTCGCAACAGCCAGAGGAGTGCTTATCGGTATGTGTTGGGCAATGATGATCTCCTCCTAAGCAGCGAGGACGTCTTCTTGCTCCACATGCTCCTCGCTGTCCTCGCGAAGAGCCTCTTCATCACCATTGCAATCGTCGTCGTGCACCTGCGCATCTTCGACCAGAGCCTGACCACCGTCCTCATCAGCAAGCGCTGGATCCAGATATGCACTGGCAGAGAGCGAGTGAGAAATGTAACTGATAGTGGAGAGCAGGTGCATCGGAGGCGGGGAGGAAGGCTGGACCGGGGAGGGCATGGGCTCAAACGGAGGAGGGGGAGCTTCAGAGAGGGAGGCAGGAGTGCCAGCATCGGAAGCATTGCCGCAGGGAGATCCACCAGAGTAATTTTGTTCAGCCAGGTAGTGCTTCCGAAGATTGGTGTGCTCCACCGTTTCATTGCTGATCATGCCTTTACCCATCATGGCGCTGATATGCAGAAAAGAGAACCATGTCTTTTTGTCGATGAGCATGGCTGAGAGCGATGCCGACACTTTACCAGACTCAATCTCTCTGCATCGCGGCCACGATGGGGGCCACCTGCTCTGTCGTAGGTTCCAGCTGCCCCTGCCCCTGCAATTGTCTCATAGCCAAGAACTCAATGAAGTTCTTGAATGCCAGCTGTGAGGTCCGCAGGGCAGTGGCACAGTGGTTTAGAAGATCGACTTGTTTTGAGCTCTCTTCGACGTCTTGAATTGTCTGACCGAAGAGCCTGTTGAATTTGGCCACGTCGTGAAGAGCACTGCGACGGGGCTTGCCTTTGCTCGTGTGTGGGGTGGAGGGATTGCCGGGGCGATCGCCTTTGACGTGGCCGCAGCAGCTTTAGCTGCAGCGGTGAAGGGACCACGTCGAGCAGCGCTGGTGGTGATGCGCCAGGGAGCCATGTTGACGATGAAGAGATGAAAACATTTGAAGACTCTGGAGAGCTTGCGTGGGTTTGCCAGATCTCAACGCAAGATGCAGAAGCCTGTCGACAGCGTCCAAAGACAACTGTCCGCCCGTCGGGACCAACTCTTGACGTTGCTGGGCTATGCAACAATGTTGGTGTGTGCTGCTGGAAGCTGCGGGGGACCAATCCGCAGATGAAATTCGTGAGTGTGAGCTCAGAGGGCCCTGTCGAAGATGGAAAAGAAACAGAAGACACCACTCCTTGACGCTGATGGGCCCCAGCAATGGTTTGTGACCATGTCGGTCCACACAAAGGACCCTTGCTCGCTGGCTAAGGGGTCACCATACGGGGTTGTTCCTGGCTTGTCTACAGACCAGGAGGTTACGTCGGTGTGGAGGCCTGTCAGACACGGTTTTGTTACCGAGTCAGTCTGCACAGAACCGAGATGGACAGCACGGTTGCTGGTTGCTGGTGACCAGCGAAGCGACGCAGCAAAGTGCGCATGTACCTGTGCGGAGGCTCAAATGGCAGCGGCTACGAAGAAAGGAGCACGGTTTTACAGATGTGTTCCGGGAATGCTTTGATCTGCTTCATGGAAAGCGTCTGCCACGCCACTGAAAGGCAGTGGCAGTTGCTAGAGAATGTGAACCTCGCCGGATTCCTTCCTCCGTGCTTTGTTGGCACGACAGGCGTTTGCACTCTGGCCAATATCAAGCAGCACGAGTTGGGCTTTTTGATAGTTATGGTCCAAGCTTGGCCAGCTGGGAAACATGGTGTGCACCCCGAGCCCATCTCAAGGCGTTCCATCCGATCGAACTAACAGCATCGCCTGTCACATATCCCGAGCTGTCTTGTCGGTCTGTGATCTTGGTTCTCCGCACAATGGCGTTGGATCCATAAACTCGTAAGCAGCGTAGACTGGGATGTCAGCTCGCCTGGACACCTCCGTCCCGCTCAAAACGCTAGCTTCGCAAAGATGTCTTTCAACAGGGTAATGTGCCTACGAAGGATTTGCTGACCACATAGAACACTGGTGCAATCCCAGCCGTGCGAGCTCTGTGGCAAGTCTTGAGAGTGGGTGTTTCGTCACTTGAGTATAAGGACGCCAGTTGGATTCTGGTTTGATCAAAGCGACTTAGGGCAGTGCAGTATCCCTCAACCTTTGGTAACATGCGAGCAGAAGGTGCAAATGGTACGATCGCCTGTTGTGCTGCCTTGTAGTGACCGAGACTCTATCTATTACTGGATGGACTCTTCAATGACATGGGGGACACACGGGAAACTGAAGGTAGAGTCGAAGTTCTACAACCCAGTGCAAGGTGGTGTCTGCATCGCGACTATGAGAAATCTACCTTCACGCTATCTCGGCCATCGCGCGGCGATCAAAGTGTTGGGAGTGGAGGTTTGGACATCTGTCACGCTCGAGCATCCAGTTCAAAGTTGAGACTTCAGCTCGCAGATCGTCTTCTGACACGTTCCACCTCACTACCACTACAGTATTCGGCGTTTCGATCTCCTCACACGATGTGTGCAGGACACGCAGACGTCGAGGAACGCGAGTCTGAGGCGTCCGACCAAGCACATCTGGACATTGCAGAGGTGTTCGTTGACTCGCACTGCCATCCCACCGACGACCCATCAGCCTACACTTCGTCAAACCTAGACGAGCTTTCAAGTCGCATCAGCAATGTCACTGTCGGAAGGCTTGTGTGTATGTCAACGAATGGTCGTGACCAGAGTCTGGTTGCAGAGTTGGCCTCACGCCATCCCGACAAAGTTATCCCGTGCTTCGGTTGGCACCCGTGGTTCGCTCATCACATCTCTCTGCACCATCCAGCTCCGAGTAAGACACAACACTATCACGACCTCTTCAACATATCTCAGCAGAATGTGACGGGACAAGACGATCGAACAAAGCAGGAACTCGATGCTATCTGGAACCATCTGCCGAACCCAGTATCAATACAAGACATCTGTGAAGGCATCCGCGAACAATTCGAACGCTTCCCAGGTGCGCTGCTTGGCGAGGTAGGCATCGATCGCGCCTTCCGCATTCCTCGCAGAGCCTGGAACTATGACCCACAGAAGCCTGATTTCACTGCCTCTGAGCCAAAGCTTACCAAACTAAAGACTCCACAGACACACCAGCTTGCTGTCTTGAGGGCGCAAATCGATGTGGCTTTGCAGTATCGACGCAACATCTCGCTTCACTCCGTGCAAGCAGCCGGTCTAACGGTTGATCTACTGTCTTCGCTGAGAAACGCCGACCCAACTTCTTTTGGTGCGATACGAGTCTCATTACACTCTTGCACTCTCGACAACAATGTAGTCAAATCGATCACAAAGAAGCATCAGAACGTCTATATTGGCTTTTCGTCTACCATCAATCGCAAGCAATTCTTGGCCAAGGAATGCCTGGCTACCGCAGACCGCAATAGGGCGCTGATGGAGAGCGACTATCATACGGTCAAGGGCATACCTGGATACCTAAATCAGGCGAACGAATACTTTGCACAGCTGCACGGCCTTTCGCCTGATGCTGCTGGAAAGCAGCTCCGTTCAAATTGGGATGCATTTTATTCGACACAGCGTCCGGGAGGATCCGAGTCTGAAGATACAGACGGCGAAGATGCTTATTCTTGACTGGAACGGAGACGGATTTGCACAGCCAAGAGATTACATCTGCTACAAAGTGGGCTGACAGCGACAGTCACTCCCGGCTTACGAGAAAGCTAGCCTTACACACGCGGCTACGGATGCCCCCAGCAAGTGCGTGCCTGATTCGCGCAGCTGTACCCTCTCGAATTCAACCTAGATCGAAGGGTAGGAGGTTACTAAGAGGAAGTCACAAAACAATCCGGACCTACACACGAATCGAGAAGCAAAGACGATGGTCAAGGATGGAGCAATGCTTAAGATTGTTGAAGGACTGTTATTACAATGAGGCAGGTCGCTGAGTGTGAAGCTAGAAAATGCAAATGTGGGCTATTAAAGAATCTACGGGCCGATATGCATGAATGAGGTAGGAGGGTATGATGCGATCGACGCCGCCTGTCAGATAGATCCCTTCAAGCGTGCTGCTGGTTAGCGGCAGAGAAAGCTGCGCTTTTGGGCGTGGGACCGATGGTGTTGCCATACTCATCGACAGGTGGGAAACGGGCCATGCGCTCAAGATCGTCGAGGTCGAGATGAGAACGAATGTACATGTTCTGAGTGTCAGTGGGCACCTCGTAATCCCATGAAGTCCATGCGCCTTGTTTGAGACTGGAGAAGACAAATCGTCGTCGGCGCTGAACCATTAGAACGTCTTGAGTGATCTTTTCGGCATCCCATCGCTGCAGAGCTTCGTGTTCGAATCCTTCGAGCACTTTGCGCGTCTCTGCATCGAGGTGGTCGCGATCCGAGGCGAGGTTGACAAGCTCTTTGGGGTCTTTGGAGAGGTTGAAAAGCTGAGGAGGGTCTACAGGACATGTGATGAACTTCCAAGGACCGCGTCGAATCATGAATAGGGGAGCCACCGTGCCTTCGCCCATGTACTCTGCAATAACGGTGTCATGACCGGTCTGGCCCAAGAGATGGGGGAGCATGCTGATACCATCGAGTGGGAGATGTCTTTGCAGCGGAATGCCCACAATGTCGCAAAATGTGGGAAGCAGGTCCATGGTCGAGACGTTGGCCTTGACGCGACGAGGAGCAAACATCTTTGGATAGCTGAAGAGGAGCGGGACGCGGACAGAGCTCTCAAAGTAGCTCATCTTGTACCAGAGCGATCGCTCGCCAAGCATATCGCCATGGTCTCCGCTAAATACGACGATGGTGTTGTCACGCAAGCCGCACTTGTCGAGCGTCTCGAGGAGCTGGCCAATCTTGGCATCGACATAAGAGACGGAGCCATAGTAGGCGCGTTTGGCGCGCTTGATCTGTTCCGGGGTGAAGTTCCTTCCTTCGAGGTCACAGACGTGACGGAGGCGCTTGGAATGCGGGTCTTGGTCATCCGGATGAATGTCAACCTCAGGCATATTGATGTCCACGCCCTCGTAGAGGTTCCAGAACTCTTCTTCGATGGTGTAAGGGTCGTGCGGGTGAGTAAAGCTGACGGTCATAGCAAAGGGGCGAGCAGAGCTGGCACCACCGCGACGACGAGCGTGGTCAAAGAGGTACTGCTTGGACTTGTAGAGGACTTCCTCGTCGTAGTCCATCTGGTTCGAACGAACACATGGACCCGCTTGGAGGATGCTAGATGCGTTGTGATACCATTCAAGCCTTCGATCTGGCTCGTCCCAGTTGACAGCCCACCCATAGTCGCCAGGGTAGATGTCTGCGGTGAGACGCTTCTCAAAACCGTGAAGCTGGTCGCCGATAAAGTGCATCTTGCCTGCAAGGACGGTTTCGTAGCCGGCAGAACGGAGGTAATGCGCATAGGTGGGAAGATCAGAGCTGATGGAAGCAGCGTTGTCGTAGGATCCAATCTTCGACGGAAGCTGACCTGTGACGAGAGCCATGCGGGAAGGAGCGCAGAGGGGCGAGTTGCAGTAGGCCGACTCGAGCACGACTGCATCCTTGGCGAGTCGGTCGAGATTGGGAGTGAGAATCTGAGACTTCTCGTTATACATTCGAAGTTGTGGTGCCGCGAGCTGATCGGCCATGACGAAGAGGATATTGGGCTTGGAACCGGAGGCAAGGCTTGCGTTGAGGCCAGCATCGGCACTACTATTGCCATTGATGTGATGACCGTTGACGCCATTTCCATTGAGACTGTGACCGTTGAGGCTGTGTCCATTGACGCCATTTCCGTTCACACCATGACCGTTAAGCTGAGCTGCACCGTTAGCGTAGCCATTGGCGTGACCGTTAACATGACCGTTGGCGAGACCATTGGAACCATGTCCATTTGCGTGAGCGGTCTGCCCAAAGTCGGAGCTGTTGACTGCCGGGGCGCCGTTGACGGATTGCACTGGCATCTTGAAGGCAGCAGCGGGACGAGCAAGAGCTTTGAGAGAAATGGGATCTCTCCGTGAACTTGTGCGGAATGGGTTGGGTTGGGAGGAGGATCGCAATAATTCCACAAGGATAGTCTCGGCGTATATATGGCTGAGGAGGAAGGCTGATTCAAGGCTCAGTCTGGTGCATATTGGTTTGCTTGTACAGTACGAGTTCGAAGATTCGATTGACACACACATTCACGATTGTAAGTACAAACACGCACTCCGACTCATCTTGTACTAACGCAGACCTTCTACAACGCGGGGTAGAGCCGAAGCGAGAATTGGAGCCGACGGGGGCTGCAGCTAGCTCTCTTGTTCTGTCACACACTGTCACGCTGTGGATCGGCTTGAATAAGCTGAGGCTGTCGATGCCGACAATAATAGAAGATCGAAGTGCGATCATGGTACCAATGTGATGGCGTGCGTGAGGAAGTTGATTGTGTGCGTGTGTCAGTTGTAGTTAGTGTCTGTTTGTGTGTCTCTCTCTCTTATGTGGAGAAAATTGCAGTGAGCACGCAATTTTGCTGTTCATGCGTGCAATATCGTGTGACAGCAGGAGTCGTGTCTAGCTCGAAGAACAAGAGAAAGAAGATCTGGAAGACAGAAGAAACTGATCTACATTCTCAAATCTCTGTTCTTCTCTCGCAGCCCACAACAAGGATCCCGAGGTTGTTATCATTCTTCTATCGGGTGTCAGAGCTCCGCTGCCGATACAGAACTCTTTGGAAAAGTTTGACTCGAGTACGTTGACCGCGCAAGGTCCGAAAGCGGTGCAAGCTGCTCCGTCTTGACCGGCAGTCAGATTTTGAGAAGAACGAGAGCCTTAAAAGTAGCGTTTTGCATGCAATCAGACCCTTCTTTCCTGCAGGAATGCATCTGCTGCTTGGTGCACCTGCATTCTCAAATGACCTTTTTTGGTGTTGAAAGCGCCTCAGGCCTCGAACGCGCTGCGCCCAACCTGATCGAGCCGATCGACCTCTGAAAAGTCCCGATCGATGTGCTCTACCTTCGTCCAGCACCAAACTGTCCTCACTTTCTTGCTCCCCTTGGCAGATCTGGTGACCACAAAAGGTTTCTTCAAGACCCTAGACCTCGACATGATACTTCGTCAAATTGTCTTCGAATCTAGATACAGCAAAAAGCACATACTTTGTACAGGCAAGCAGGAAGTGAACATTTGGCAAGCGATTGGACGCTCATTATGACCGCCGCCGGATCTGCGGTCTCAGAAACGGGGCACTGAAGAGCTCTGCAGGTATATCGAGGTCGATAGGGGCTATTTTGTCTTCTTGCCCGTGAATCGAGATCCAGATTTCCTTTGAGCAGAGTCCTTGATAGCAGCTTGAAGCTTCGTAACCACCACTCCAACAACACCCACGAAGATGCTAACTGCACCATAGAACGCATAACGCTGAGTCGCGTTCATGATCTCCAGTAGAGGATACGGAAAGTGTCCATTCATCTTGGCACACTTTTCGGCCCACAGTCTGTCCAAATCATAAGCAGAAGATGCAATAGAGCATGAAGTCAGTCTCGATGCAAGCACACCTGTTCCACTTCCGAACGTGTGCTTGGCGACGGGGGTGTCATGATGCACTTACGCGTAAGCTCCTGTCGCAGCTGCGCCGGCCAGCGGAATCGAGATCGACTCTGGGAATCGTCGGCTGAACACGAAAAAGTCTACCAACAAGAACACACCCGGGAATGCATGCAAGCTTGCGTCGATTGAAAACGGAACCGCCACCGTCTCTTCGCGCAGAACCTGTCCCGGGTTGGCAGGATCCATGATCTTCTTGGGCGCGGCCACAAGATCCTTGTTGAAGGCCAAAATGGTCCAGTAGAAGATCGTGATGACTGTTTCAGCAGGTAGCGACACCGCCATTAGAAAATCTTTGAGCCAACGAAGGGCTAGATAGTCAAGTGAGTTCAAGTTGAATGGAGCGTGTCAGGAGCCACATGAGTTCTTTAGAGTAGAGTCTTGTCAGGGTCGTGTGAAACTCACCTTCGGGTGCCGGTATCAGGTCAAGGATAAGCGCTAGACTCATGGTAGCCACCGTGCCCACCAGTCCGCACATCGTCAGGAACTGCATGAAACCTGCAAAACAGAATTCCAGACCAAGGTTAAGCTCTCACCAAGTGTCAGCAACATAGACCTTGCGGGCGAATACAGTACCATGTTCTCTTGATTCAGAGACATACCTCCGTATTCGTTCTCCATGTTGATGCCGAGCAAATCGGGCAACACTTCGAGCGACTTGAAGCCATACGCGCACGACGAGATGGCGATCAGGTGCCAAAGTAACGCTGCTGGTTGTTTCTTTGACGCCGTCATCGTGTTCTGGGGACTCGTTGTCGTCAACTACAGAGTCGTTATCCGAGTGTGTCAATATCGAGACTCTAACGAGATTCGCTATGGTAGCAAGAAGGGAAGAAGCAAACGAGTCGTGCACTTGTCGTAACACGGCTTTCTCTGCGCGATATCACTCGTGCTCATTATCGGACATGTGCAGACACGGCGGTCAGTGCGTTGAGGTTTAAGCGTACTGTAGTGCTCACCATTGCCGTGCTAATACGGCTGTGCTTCGGCGATAAACTAGCAAGCAAGCAAGCACCCTTCTTCTCGCGGAAAACAGGTCCCGACCCGCATGCCATGTCAGGAGGCTCTTCCCAAAGTGGAGGGAAGCCGTGCAAAGCCGCGGAACCCGGCAGAGACGCGCCGGAAACGGAAATTCAACAAGAAGAAAATCCGGCAAGAACTCGTCCTCTTGCACATACACGATTATGCAGTAGCTACCATCGTCGTTTGGCAAAGTAGACACGACCTTGAACACTGACGCATCTGTCTCTCTTGTTGCCAACTCGTCCAGTCACTTGAGCTCATTGTGTTTCAGCAAGACACGGTTGGTGACACTCTCGACTGTTATATATGAGGTAAAGACCATCTATGGATTGCTCGCCGCCGCGCTGAAAGCCGGACAGGAAGTGGGGAATGCAAAGGGACCTAGTAATACAAGTGGTGACGGGAACCCCAAGAGAGAGAATGAGAGTGGAGATATCTAATAAATGAAAGTAAAGTGGGAGCAATATGCTCTTTTGATAAAGAAAGTGGTCGTGGATCCCATGCAAATATGAAGTCGAAGGAGAAAGAGGAGGAGAAAACAAGTTTAAAGTCGGCTTTCGCGGAAGAAGGGGACAGAGACGTCAGTCTCACGCCAGAAGCGAGCAATGCGGTGGGCAATCTCGATGGGGCGCTCGTGTGGAAGATTGTGAGTGCCAGTCATGACCTCAAAGTGAAGGTTGGGGATACTCTGAGCTGTGTGGAAGATCTCCTCGAGGGGCAAGAGGAGAGGCTTGTGTGCGGAAACGAAGAGAACAGGAAGGCGAGCTGGGAGACAGTGAAGGTATTGAGAAGCCTGCATCCCTGGTCGGTTGCCACGGATCGAAAGAGCCTCAGCGACCTTGTCGGCACTGCGTTCAACGGTGCCGGGATTGGTGAGTGACTCGGTGAGCATACCAGCAGCGAATGCATCTCGCACTGATGGGTGCCAAAGCTGCATGTGCTTATCCGAGTTAGCCTCCATACGAGCTTCCTCGCGCGACTCCCAGCGGTCCTTCTTGAGCAGCGTGTACCGAGCCAGCGGCACAGCGTGAATACGCTCAACCTGTTCAAAAGTGCCAAGGATACTCTCCAGAAGGATGACAGAGTCGAACAGGTCTGGGAAGTGGTATGAAGCCTGCGTCAATGCAGCACCGCCGAACGAGTGGCCGATACCGACGAGCTTTTTCCGTGGCAAGCGAGGAAGGTGGAAGTCGAGGGTACGAGACTGCTCGACTGGGGTCGAAGTCTTGGTGGAGGGCATGAAGCAGCAGATGAACTGGAGAATGTCGCGAGCGAGGTCGTTGCCGTCGATGCAGCGATCGCTGAACTCGAGTGGTGATGGGTCGTCGAGCTGTCGGTTGACGACAGCAGACATTCCGTGACCGAGAGTGTCGATCATCCAGATTTCTTCGATCTCGTTGGGCTTGGTTCGCAAGAGCTCATCCACGATGGGAACGAAGCACTCTTTTGAGAAGCCGAGACCGTGGGTGAGAATGAGTATTTTAGCGTCTGGGTTCTTGGGTGCACGCTTGGGGATCAAGCGCTCCACAACCAAGACACGACGCTTGCGAAGCTGCTTTGGATCAGTACCTCCGCGAGTGAAGGGAGTGTAGAGACCAGGTGTGGGCTCAACTTTGACGGGAACAAAGTGACAAGCATCAACGGCGCGAGCGTTTTGTGAGAGAACCTCGTGAGTACCAGGAAGCAACTCCGAGAGCGCCTCGCCACCGCCAAGTGGTGCAGAGTAGGTGGAGCGAGGGTAAGCGATGGGCATGGTGAAGCTGCTGCGGTAGAAGCCGGCACCGTGAGTTGAGCCAGCAGGATACTGAGGAGCAGGAGGGTTGATGGAGAGGTGGTGAAGGCGCTCAGCAGCCAGGTGAGCGGCCTCGAGGTCGATGGGGGCGAGGCAAGAGCCGAAGCCAGTGTCGATCTGCTTGGGTGCCTGCATTGTGATGTCTAGTTGAAGCTGGTGGTGAACTCGAAGTGACCTGTCCGGCAGGATATCGAGAAAGATGAGCTGAGTTAGGCGAGGATAGGGCTCGAAAGAATGAGAGGTCCAGCTCTCAAAGCTAAGCTAAGCTCGTTCGCAGAGAAGTGCGGAGTGGGCGAAGAGGAGGTTGAGTGATGATCAAAGTTGGGGTGTAGGGGTGAGGGCTTGACGACGGTAGGGATGGAAAGGGTGGCCGTAGATATATACGTTTGTCCAACATGACAGCACGGAGCTTCAGCGCCTGCTACGGCGTCAGACTGCCCATGCGGGTAGCAGGCGACTGGTTTGAGAGGCACAGTTCAGACCTGTCAGAAACCGCCAAGCCGTGGCTGGAGTCCGGGTCAGACGCCGCTGGAAGGTACTTCAGCGGTGTGTCGCAGGTAGGTTTCGGGAGGAAGGCTGGAGCCACGTTCTACGAGATAAGGCAGGGCAGTATCCTCAGACTGAGAAGATTGCCGGGCGCCTTGATGTCGGTCGGAGAGTGGAAGGCGGCGCTAACCATGAAGCGCTTAAGGGCGGACTTTGAACGCCGAATCTTCCAAGGCGGCAGACGAAGGTACAGAGATTGGGGAGGTCGAACTCAGGGCCGGCCTCACGCCATGTGTCAGAAGTAGGGCAGAGGCGAAAAGCCGCGAGGGAACGAGATTGCGAAGGGACTATTACGTATTGGTCTTTGGGAGCAACACTGACGAAAGTGGTGGCGGCTGCAGGCTCAGGTCGAGAACGAGTCTGTCTCGGAAAAGAAGGATAGGTTGTCTCAAACAAACACGGGCGGGATTTGACTGTTAGGAAGACAAGCACAAGAGCAGGCGTCTGCAGCAGAGAAATCTAGTGCAAGACGACGGTCGACAGAGGGCCGCATGAGGCCAGCAATCAACCATCTGCTGGAGAGGCTAGCTTGTATGCAAGTGGGCGCGGAAGAGTGTATGCAGAACCTGGGGGCTTCTGATCCCGTATGCGACTCTGATCAATGTCGATCATGAGATGAATTTCTTCACAGAGAACGCACAGGTGATCGCATGTCCGTCGTATTTGCTCATGCGCCGCACGATACTCTGACATCTCGACGTAGTTCATCTGTTGCAGCCTGGTGATTTCATCAGACGACCTTGGCCAAAGAGTGCGAGGCTAGAGAAACATATGTGAAGAGCCTGACTTGGCACACCCGCAGGACGCTGACCTTTCCAGACGACTTGGAATGGCACGGAGCGAATTCGGCAATCGGCAACAAACACCTGACGCCTGACCAAAGCGGCAGCTGAAAGATTTGCTTGTTTGGAAGCTCTGACAGCGAGTATTGTAGCGCCGATTGTATCTTGTCACCGACGCCAACCGTGTTAGAACGGTATTGCCGGTCCGCAAACAGGTGCAAGAGTCTGGCCAAAAAGGTCACAGTGAGGCTTATTCCGCGGGTGTTCCTTGTGGGCACACTCGCAGTCTGTAGTCGAGTTGTAGCCTGTTTCGATAGTCGAGGTCATTGATGAGCGGCGGGGTCTGAACGTGGACTATAGTTGATAGTTTGTTCACGGATGGGCAGCATAAGCAGAGGTAGGGCCAGAGGTAGAGGCAGGAGCCCGAACAAGTAAGACTGGCTTGACGGAGGTGAAACATGGCCAGATGCCCAGATGCCGGACTGTACACTTCAAAAAAAAAAAAAGGGAAAAAAAGGGAAAAAAGAGGGCTCTGGCTGAGCGTCACCAGAAGCCGAGCAAGATAGGCGCTTCAGTTTGTATTGAAGCGGTATCTGACACTTGGAATTCCTCTAATGAACCTGCTGTCAAAAAAGTGCTTCGTTACACCGTGTGGCTCTGGACTTGAGACATGTTCTAACGACTAATTCAACTTGAGGCATGCTTTTGAATCAAATACTGGAACTTTGTTGAATACAGAGTAAACACTTTTAAACATCTCGAGTGACGGTGAACGCCTCATGAAACCTTTTTCTGGACTCTCAAGCACGCGGCCGCGCGCGGAAAAGGAAATCCACTTCTGATTTTATTCTCATAAATAATTTATCCCTTTTCGGCAGTTCCGTTGAGATGTTTTGTGCGCGAGTTTAATAGAATAGGCGTCATTGAAATTGCGGATGGATTTTTTTTTTTTTTTAAATTACGCTTGCGGTTGCGACCGCACTACAGTATTGACCGCTTTCCGAACAGGAACGCCAGCTTCGACAATGACATTGATAGGGCAACAGAAAGCCTTTGCCGGAAGCATCAACAGCAAAGAAAACAAGATGATCTTGTTTCGGTTAGGGTTAAGTACCTACTTCAGTCTCGCTGTTCTTGGCGAACGCCCAAAGCTCTTCAGGCACCAGGTGTTCTTGTTGCGACTATGGCTGTTACAGCAAGTCACAAGCAGACGCATCTTCTTCAGCAGTCGAACACAGAGAGCAACTAGTATAACTGAATTGAAGAAACCATTAAACACAGTGTAGACGTAATTTGAGTTGGGGCAGAAAATGTCTTGCGGACCCTGACAATTCAGCCCCGCTATCCGCTTCCATAGGTCTTCCACATGGTATCTCATGCCGGTCAGCCGCTACGAGCTCTGTCTTTTTTTTTCCTCCAATTCCTCTGCATTGACGCTATCTCGAGTGACGCTACCCTTGGCGAGACTCTCGACGTAACGTGGCTGCAGAGGCTTGGGAACCTGTCTCACCACCATGTTGCGCTCGAACCATCGACATTCAGACAGGGTCCACGAGACTACGTCGACATCTGTACTGCAGGAACAGAAGCAGCTCTCAAAAGGCGGGATGAACGACCAAGCGAGTAAGAGACTTTACGAGCCGGAGCGACTAAGACATAGCTCGGCTTGAATGTCTTGCTCAAACACTTATATACGATACACCCTTCGCAATGTTGAGGTTGATTGCCGGCATCGAGTTTTGTTGGGGCACAAATCTGCTTGTCATGATCCATGTGATCACATCCGTTCAGCCATGATAAGAACGAATGCAGTAGCTTGACCAGGGTCTACGTCACCCGTATCGGTCGATGCTCGAAGATCATGGTGGTGGAGCCCACCTTGGCTGTCTTGGAGCAATAAGCCTTCAGTATCATCGTAACAATGAAGCTTTTGCGTACCACGCCATGTTTTCAATCGGTGTCACGTTCCCGACCTTTGTGTTACTTCGCTGTTGCGTCCAACGACAGACTCTGGTCACGAGAGGCTTGGGAGGAAGTGATCGCTGCCTCTCTGGTTGAAACGGGGAAGCTGGTAAACACGGGCCGTGATCGACTGAAGGGTTAGGATCAAGAGTAGAAAGACATGAACGCAAAAGAGAATCAGGGCCCTGCTGTTACGCAGTGTGTATTCGTCCAAGATAACTTTAAGCATGGTTGGTTATTGTCACCTCATTGAACCTCCAGCAGAGGTCCTTCCGCTCGAAAGCCTGATCGGCTTGACAAGACTTTCCGGCCGACACCTCGACTGTGAGCCAGCTATCGCTCGAGCAAACTTGAGCTACACCAAAATATGCTGCGACTTGCGTCGAATCTCTGATACAACGTGGTGCGTGCGGGGCTGAATTTCACCAGCGTTCTCTGTCTCTGTCTCACGCCTGCTCGGATCTTCTTTTCTCTCACGCTATCGACTATCGGCGGCGCATCTCCGACAGCTTCTTGTCTTAATGAAGCCTCAATCGGCTCAACACATTCTTGAGAGCTCCTCGCTCGGTGTTTTGCAAGTACACCGCCGGTACTACAGGCGTCTTCGAAACGGTCACCGTAAGGAGGACTCCGTGTCTTCCGCCAGACCATATCGGGACGTGAGCAGATTCCGTCGAGTCCGTATACAAGCTTTTTCACGGTACAGGTCTGATCCTCATGACTTGACCGATGCGACGTTAGCCAGGTGCCAATTGACGGTCAACATCTTTGCAGCGCAGAACGTACGGATTCAGCCTTGCACTCTGATAGGATCGTGTAAGGCAGCAGATGTAGAAGGGCTTAGACATTACAAGAATGCAAATAGATGCGTTGACATTGCAACGCAAAATTACGATCAGCGACGACGGTTCAATCAGAACACCATGCAGAGTCGACCCTGCAACTTCTTCGAGTTGTAGTGCTCGGCCATCTTGTTGGCATCCTCGACGCTGTAAGTCTTCTCGATGAATGTGGTGCATCCATTCTCGGCATGCAAGTTGATCATGTCCTGACATTGCTCCGGGGTGCAAATGAGACGGCCCCGAATCGTCTGCTCCTTGAAGTTCATCGCAAATGGGTCGACTTCGAAAGGACCATCAGCAGGCAGGCCAACGTCGACGAGCTGACCACCCTTACGAAGGAATTGCTGGCTGAATTTGATCAAGCCGCGGTCCTCCGTGTTAATGACGACACGGTCGACACCAGGGTTGGTCTCGTAGAAGCTGCTCGACAATTCCTCGATGCACTTGTTCTTTGCCTCCTCCGTGTCAATGACAAAGGTCTTGTCGGGTCGAAGGTGTTCGGGAGCCTTGTTGGCAAGCTCGATACCCTCCTTTCGGTTGTCGATGGCAACGACCTTGCAACCCATCGCCTTGGCATACTGCACACCGAGATGACCAAGACCGCCAATACCGACCATTGCAAGCCACTGGTCCTTCTCGGGCTTGACCGCCAAAAGGGCACCGTAGACAGTGGCACCAGCGCAGAAAAGAGGAGCGGCCTGATCGAAGGGGATGCTGTCAGGCACCTTAGAGACGACACGAGCATCCGCCTTCATGTACTGAGAGAAGCCTCCATTTAGAGTGAGGCCGAGCATGCCTGGAAGCTTATCGCAGAGCTGCTTGCCCTGCTTGCAGGAATCGCACTTGCCGCAGAAGCCGTATGTGTTGATCGAACCGACGCGGTCGCCAACCTTGATGCCAGACTTTTCGGCGTCAGAGCCGGTCTTGACAACGGTGCCGACGGGCTCATGCGAGCCGACGAGACCTGGCTTGGCGCCCTGAGATTCGTAGACACCTTCCATGACCTGCAGGTCGGTGTGGCAGTAACCTGCGGCGGCGATTTTGACCAGAATGTCGTTGGGTCCGAGATCAGTAGGGACATCGATATCCTTGACCTCGTAGCCCTTCTTGAAGTCCTTGATGGTGGCGGCACGCATCTTCTGAGGAATGGAGTCGCTCGACATGTTTGTGAAATGTGCTGTTGGATATGATGTGGGTCACGGGTTGGGGTATGCAATGATGGTTTCAACGATGGAAGCGTGGCACTTCACAAAGGGATGGCTTCTTATAGGAAGAGTTGTCGCTCACTGCAGTGCACAACGGAAGACGGAATGCGACCGACGAAGAAGCTGGTCATCCGCAGCTGATTTAACTGAGCTTTCCGTCCGTCCGTCCAATACAGTCGGTCGGTCAAGCACTAGAGGCAACGGTGTCCCATCTCTCATCTTGCAGAGTTGCGCTCGGAAACCAAAAGGGCGATGACAAGGGTCCCATCGACCATCGACTACGACACACGACATCAGGCTGATTCAGAACTTCTCCCGGCTATACAGTGACGAAGCCTTGAGAAGTTGCAGAGCTTAGCGCTCAATTTCTTTCGGCTTCACAGACTCTCTCGACAGGCCCCTACGTGTTTCTCCGACTTCCTTTCGATGATCAGATGTCGTCGTCGAAGAGTCAGCTCTGCACCAGCTTGACTTTCACAAACTTGACCATCATTTGCATACTGTACAATTAGATAGGTAGTGTACTCTCAGTGAGCAGCGCTGTACATGTGCGGTAGGTTCTCCATCAGAGGCCTAGCGAAGATAGTGGCAGGCGGATCAGCGCGTGAATTGAGTCAAGTTGAGAAGAACAACAGTGGAGCACGGTGCAGGCGTGATTCAGCAACACGTCACGGAAAGCTGACGATCGACCAACACTGCGCTTCCATGACGCCGACGTCAAACAACGCAACTTGACCTCACAAATCCTGTGAATGTGGCACGCAAAAATCATGGATTGAAATGAGGTCCAAAAACTTTCAGCCAAAGATGTGCATCGGGGATTTCCGAAACCTGGATCGGGATTTGATTCCACCTTACAGTAACTGCGGTTCAGAATCTCTTCGGCCTAACAGTATTCCAAACACACTACAGAGCGGCAGCTTGCGTCTCACCAGGAAAGCCATACGATAGCGTTGATGTGTAGTGGAGGTGGAGCGGGAGCTCTGTGGAGGTGGAGTTCTGCATCTTGTCTCCCAACCCGTTGGCAAAGCAACATGCGCTCGAGAGCTGCAAAAGAGACCCATGACAGGCGCTCCGCGGAAGAACGGGCATTCGACACACTCACAGGAAGCCACGAACACGGGCAAGCGCAGGGGCCAACATGCTCGGTAATATCTAATCGTGTCCAACGACATCCACACAGCAACTTGCAACTCCGAAAAAGTCTTTTCTTCCCGAGGTTCACTAGCAATCATCCGGTCGACATACTGTACCTCGATCTCAGTAAATCGAGATTGATTGTGTGGCGCACATCACCGGTCTGTGCCTGCAAGAATGTTGACAGGGTGAAAAAATGACCAGCTGCACCTGATCTAGGTGACCGCTGATAAGTCTGCTCGTGAGACATGAGATGTTGCTGTGTATGCGTGTTCTGTATCTCTCGAAAAGGCAGTGTGCTTCTACCGCGCTTAAGTGGAATTGCGGTTGTATCGACCTCGGCAAGAAAACGAAAGCATTCGAGTTTCCGACCCTGCGGCTGATTTCCTGACGAATGTCCGTTCATAGTTAGCTGTCAGGGTGCTGGAGGATCGAAGACGTTTATCGGTACAAGCTGAGAAAGTGCCGTCAAAGATCGATCGGTCTTGAGAGAAAAGCTTGCTCAGCAGTCGATTAAGTATAAAACCCCAGCGGGATGCTGCTCCTCCATCACATCGTTACACGCAACGCTCACACTCGTCGCCCAAACTCGAACAGCAACTCACATTCGATTCTACTCTATCATGTCATCCCTTCCCAAGACTTACAAGGCGGCCATCTTCGAGGAGGTCGGCAAGCCCCTCGTCTTCCGCGATCTTGAGCTCAAGCACCCTGAAGAAGGTCAGATCCTCGTCAAGGTTGAAGCTTGTGGAGTGTGCCACTCCGATGCTCTTGTTCAGGGCGGTGGATTTGGCCCCCTCCCTCGTATTCCCGGTCACGAAATCGTCGGCAAGGTCGTCGAAGTAGGAGCCCACGTCAAGGGATGGAAGGAAGGCGATCGCGTCGGCGGTGCTTGGCACGGTGGCCACGATGGTACCTGTCGCCAGTGCAACCAGGGTCTCTTCCAGATGTGCGACAACGAGCAAATCAATGGTGTCACCCGTGATGGCGGTTACGCCGAGTACTGCCTTCTTCGAGCAGAGGCTGCTGTGCATCTTCCATCCGACGGCGACGCAGTGAAGATGGCTCCTTTGATGTGCGCTGGTGTTACGGTGCACAACGGTATCCGCAAGATGAACATCACACCTGGCGAGATTGTCGCTATTCAGGGTCTGGGTGGTCTAGGTCACTTGGCAGTCCAGTACGCACGCAAGATGGGCTACCGTACCGTTGCCCTTTCTCGAGGTACCGACAAGAAGGACTTTGCCATGAAGCTCGGCGCCACAGACTACATCGACACCAGCAAGGAAAACGCTGCAGAGGCTCTGCTCAAGATGGGCGGTGCATCCCTTGTCGTAGCCACTGCACCTAACGCTGAGCACATCTCACCTTTGGTCAACGGCTGCAAGGCGCTCGGCAAGGTATTGATCCTAGCACGTAAGTAATTAACAAGATCTGATCGTCCATTTGTCACAGACAAAGCTCCAGGACTGGCATCGCTGACCGACTTGCTGTCACTCTTCTTGACCACTTCTGATTCATCGAACAGCCGTCGGCGATGTTCCCGTAAACACTTTCGCCATGATTCAGAAGGGTGTTTCGGTACACGGCTGGCCTTCTGGCCATGCCTTGGACTGTCAAGACGCCGTCGAGTTCAGTGAGCGATTCAGCGTCGACTGCATGTGCGAGACATTCCCACTTGCCAAGGCCAACGAGGCCTTCGAACACATGATGGCCAACAAGGCTCGTTTCCGTGCCGTCCTTACTATGTGAAAGGATATTCTGCATAAGTCTCCCCTAGCCTGTTTCTCTTTCCATCTGCATGCACAAGGCAGGAAATGCTGGGTCTTCGCGGTAGACCGATTGATTCTTTGTCATAATGTCACAGTGTAGCTGGTGAAGCAATGGTATCCTAGCCGATAACTCACTTCTTTCAACGCGAGTCTCGAGAAGAGTCAAGCAGCCAACAAAAGCGACCAGCGACGCAACTTGCTTCGGTCGCCCGTCAAGCCCAGGTTGAGTCTGAAGTGCTGCAAATAAGGTTGTGCAACTTGGTGTGTCTGGCAAACTTCGGCTATCTGAGAAACTCAAAAAAAGTCGTGTGGGGCCCCTGTGAGCTTTACAACGCCGACCTTTTCTGGGAAGACGCCATCTTGCCGCGCTTCTCTGCGCGGCGACAGTCGAGACGGGCCCGGCTTTTCTTTCGAACCGATTGCCGTTCCTTGTGCTTTGTTCTCGAGATCTCAATGGAATCACAGGATGCATTTGTCTTTGGTGGCGATCCATTCTACAACATTTCATATGTTCCCACTCCCTGTCCTCTACAAATCTAGAACCTGACGTTGAAACCTTCGCAACTCACTCGATATCTTGCGTAGATCAATCTGGACGGATCGCTGAATTCTTCTTCTATACGCTTCCGAAACTATGGCTACTGTTCAAAAGATTGGACAGTATACCCAGTTTGACACGAGCACGGGCATCTACACCTCCGATGTCGCTTTCAATCCCGCCTCTGCTTCGTGCATCTACGACTACCTGCTTGGTTCCGTCGACTTTGACGATTCTCATGAAGTGTTGAAGGAATGTGGGACCGGAAGAACCATCTCGCTAGGACGCCTGAAGCTCGATGCACAAAGACTTGGTCTGGGTTTGATCAGCAAATTCAAGCTCAAAGCTGGCGATACGATCCTTCTGTACCTCTACTCGTCGATCGACTTCGCCGTTGCGTTGCTTGCCTGCCAATTTGTCGGGCTCCGTGCGGCACTAGCGAATCCAGACTACCTTCAATCCGAGATCAAGCATGTCTTTCGACTTACGAAGCCGAAAAAGGCTTTTGTAAGCTCGAGATACATGGTTCGCTTGACTAAAGCCGGCATAGGTGGTCACAACATCATCACTACCGATGGCAACGTCTCTGGCTTCGGCGGTGTCGAGTCGATTAAGAGTCTCATGGTGGACGAAGCTACCGCCAAAGAAGCGAAGCCGTACATTCCCTCGAATCTCAACGATACTGCTTACCTTCCATTCAGTAGCGGCACGACTGGTATGCCCAAAGCGGTGATGATCTCACACAGTAACGTGATCAACATGGTGGAAATATTCAGCGAGACGCCCGCACTGTTCCCAAAGAACGAGGATGGTTCTGACATGCAGTTCCGTACCTTAACTTTCCTTCCTTTCTTTCATGCGTATGCGCTCATCCTCATGCTGCACTATCCTATCCGGAAGCGCGGACATACGAGCATCCTTCGGCCGTTCCAACCTGACACTTTCTGCCGCTTGATTAAGGAGCTGAAACCAAATTTTCTGGCCCTCGTTCCACCTGTTCTCACGCTGCTCACGAAGCACCTTGACGCCACGCCAGAGACATTCGACAGCGTCAAACAGACCCTCTGTGGTGCAGCGCCACTCGACTTCGAGACACAGTCTGCCTTCACCAAGAAGACCGGTGTTCCAGTGCAGCAAGCTTTTGGCATGACGGAGACGACCGTCGGTGCGCTTGGCCTACACGGGGATGAGGTTTCAGGATCGGTCGGTTGCCTCTGGCCGGCGACTTCTGCTCGCATCAGAGACGTGGACTCAGGGCAAAATCTTGGGCCAGGCGAACGAGGAGAGCTGCTCATCCAAGGACCTCAAGTGTGCAAGGGCTACTACGGCAACCTTGAAGCGACGCGCGATACTCTCACTGATGACGGTTTCCTCCGCACAGGTGACATTGCCGTCGTCGACCCACGCACAGGAGAGTTCAGCATCGTTGACCGTCTCAAGGAGCTCATCAAATACAAGGGCTTCCAGGTTGCACCCGCTGAGCTCGAGGGCGTTCTTGTGCTGCACCCTGCCGTAGCAGCAGCTGCTGTAGTAGGAATACACGACAAGGAACAAGGGACCGAATTGCCTCTCGCCTTCGTCGAGCTGAAAGCAGCTGATGGCCAGCAGGATAAGAAAAAGGTCGTCGCAGATATCGACTCGTTTGTACGGTCCAAGGTCTCACACCATAAGTATCTGCGAGGTGGCATTCGAGTCTTGGACAAAGTACCTGTCAGCGCTAGTGGAAAGATATTGCGGAAGGAGATTCGCAAGCTCCTGCAAGCCGAAATCAAAGCGAAGGGGGCGGATGCGAAGGCCAAGCTGTAGACTCTGCGAACAGCTTTGTATTCAATGAAACTTCATCGTCAGAATGTGTGAGTGTCGATCTAAGCTTGAAATCAAGTGTTTCCAGGCAAGAGCGGTCTTCATTCCGTGACAACAGAGCGAATCGTAGCACAAGTCGTCCCGGATGCTTTGAGCTAGAACGCCGTCAGACAGATGAGGCGATCAAAAGCTGAGGTCAACGACGCTATGCGACGATGTCGTGAGTAGAGACTGAATGCGAGCTTAAATGACTTTGGGCAGGCAGAGCACTTCGTCATGTACTTTTCACGTCGACGTTGATCTGAGCAAATCACAACGTCTCGGCTTGTTACTTCCGTCTCCGTGCGGAGCGTCTTTCGTCTCGATGGGGACTCCGTCTCGATGGAGACGCGGCGAGGTTCTCACCCTCAGTCTCCGTGAAGAGGCGGAGTTGATTTGATTAGGAGACGAAAGGAGCTCCGCTAACAGACGGAAGGTTTACAATGCGAGACGAAAGATATTCCGTAGAAAGACGGAAGAGTCTCGATTGGCTTGCAACTCTCAAGAAACTCTTTTCACCCGTGAGCGGAGTTCTGTCAGTCTGTCTGTGGACTGGAGCAACCGCATGGCGATATTGTCGACGTCAACGACATTGAGGAAGGTCTCCCATTTCTGTTGGCTCTCAAGTGCGAATCCAAATCACAATTGAGAACCCGAGCAACAAGCTACACACAGAACAGTTCCGAACGCAGTGGTCACTTGAGTAAAGAGTTGGTTGCAACTGTGGATATCTTTGAGCTAGTAGTACAGGAATTTGCGAAGTAGGCATTGCGTGATTTCGTAACGGGACATGAGAAGAGGAAAATTTAGGTCATGAGAGCGTTCTTCGCACTCTAAGCGCTAGTCTCGGCCTTGGAAGCCTCCTTCTGAGCCTTCCAGAGAGCAATCTTCTCCTTTCGCACCTTGAGGGACTTCTTGACGTTGAAGCCACCGTCGAGGGTGGTGCGAACTTCTTCGAGAGAGAGCAGTGCAGTCTCGGGGTAGAGGAAGTAGATGAGAACTAGGAAGACAAAGGTGAGAGCAGCGTAGAACCCGAAAGCACCCGAGGGCGTGATAGCGTTCATGAGACTGAGGAAAGTGGACGAGATGACAAGGTTTCCGGACCAGTTTGCAGCGGTGGAGATCGAAGTGCCGATCATGCGAGTCTCGGTGGAGAAGAATTCTCCCTGCTGCCAAGGAACGTTGCCAAGACCGGTTGCGTAGGAGGCAACATAGAGGACCATGAAAACAAGCATGGCCGAGGTCATCGATGAAGGGTAAGGGTATCCGTCCAGAAAACGCTGATTGGTAGGCTCGAGCATCTTGTAGAAGATTCCGGCGGTGCAAACAAGGAAGATGATTACACATGGCATGGTGACAAGTAGGAGACGACGTCGTCCAACTCGGTCGATGTACTTGAGGGGGATGAATGTGAAGATAAAGTTGGTACCGCTGACAATGAGACCTGTGGCGGTTGCATTGCGCAAGCCAGCCTTTTCGAAGAGCGAGGCACTAAAGTAGAGGAGCGAGTTGAAACCACAGAGTTGCTGAGCTACTAAAGTCATGGAGGTGAGGAAGACGGCCCTTCGTGTAGGAACGTCGGTCCAGACCTTAGCAATGCGGCCAGAAAGAGGGCTGTCTTCAATCTGGATGTACTTTTTCAAGACGCCGACCTTGGCGTCGATCTGGGCAGCAGTGGCGTGCGGATAGATGCGAGTGAGCGCACGCGTGGCTTCGTCGTCTCTTCGCTGCTTGATCAAGTATCGCGGCGACTCGGACATGAAGAAGTGGATACCGAAGATCTGGATGATGGGAGGGATAGCACCAAGTGCAACGATCCAGCGCCAACCAGACGAAACATTCTCGAAAGCAGCGCCGATTGCATAAGCGATGACCTGACCACCAGTAACGGCAATCGAGTTCAGGCAGGTCAGGCGTCCACGTGCACGAGCTGGAGCAAGCTCCTGAATGTATACGGGCACTATCTGCGCACTGGCGCCCACCCCCAATCCGAGAACGAACCTTCCTGGAATGACGGTCCACCTGGCATGAGCGGCAGCTTGAACGATAGCGCCGACGATGAACATGATGTCGCAGATCACGAGGGTCCATTTGCGCCCGATTTTGTCGGCAACGACACCGGCGCAAAGAGCCGAGATAATCGCGCCGACAGTGAGAGCCGAGGTGATGAATTCTTTGTCCGAGTCAACAAGAGGCTTGTTGTCGAGATCGGTGCCGACTTGGACGAGAATCGAAGACACCGCCCCGGTGTCATAACCGAAGAGCATTCCACCAATAGTGGCGAAGAAGGTAAGACCCCAGAGGTAAAGACTGTTGCTCTCGCCTTGGCCGGCAGCCTCGATGGCAGCCTCGTCAAGGACCTGGTCGAGCTCAGCAGCATCGATGACACCCTCGGTGGAGACGACGGAGCGAGTAGCTACATTGAGTTGGTCGAGTTGGTCATTTGGGCGAGCCTTGTCGTCGGCGGAGTACTTGTCGTCGGATTGGATGGAGCGAGGTTTCTCCTCAACAGGAGAGACTGAGGAGTCGCGGTCGCTCATGTCGGAGTCGAAGTCGAAGTCGAATGTATCTGTGAATGCAGTAGGGGCTTGATAGTTGTCGTTGCAGCAGAGGAGGACCGAATTGTGAGACCAAGCTTAAATGTTGTGACGCTGAGGATGCGTGACGTGGAAGAAGAGGTGAGAGGGATCAAGACGGAAGCGATGGAAAGGTCGAGACGGTGGGTGGTGGTAGGGAAGAGAAGAGAAGGTTCCATGCGAGATGGGTGGGGAATGAAATGGAGATGGGAACGTAAAAGCAAGCGGATTATATTGCCGGTGGGTTTAGATTTGAAGTGTGCAGCGAAGGAAAAGACAAGAGACGAGATGCAAAGTAACGAGATTCCACGCGAAAACTCACACATACGCTTCACATGTACACTCTCTACATAGCGCACAATGCACACTTGCCTGTTGGTCCCACTGGATTGCAGCTTGACGAGAGTGTGGTAAGTGGGTTGAAGTTGCAATGTATGGGGTAGCGTGGCTTTTGCCATGAAACTTCTTTTCCCCCACAAACATAGCCTTTAACGGCATGGTCAGTGTTGCTACGACCAGTGGAGATGTGCCACGGCGCAACGGACCGGTGAGAAAACTCAGCTACATCTTACAGGTAAGAAGCATGAGAGCGTCTCGGCGAGGGATGGCAACCATTCTTGGTAGATTGAGCCGCTTGAATTGGCAATGGCTTGATGGTTGAATTGCGGAGCAAATCGGTGGGTGCAATCCAGAGGCTCGCTACCAGCACTCGGCAAAGAAGGATCTTTGCAGGCGAGTTCTATTGTTCTTGCCTTGCCTCGCCTTGCCTCACCCTCTCGTTGACTCTCATCCGAACATGTACGCCCCCCACGCCCGCTCGACACTCGTGACCTCTTCGCATTGTATCGGATTCACCGTATCACACTGCTTCCCATTTGTCATCCTGTCTGAATACGATATAGCAAAGAGCGAATGTGATCACAGCTGAAGACATGGCGTATAATGACGATGTGTTCTCTATCTCTCTTTCAGCAGTGTTTTCGTTGATTGACATTTGCCGTAAATTGACCGTTCGGAAAGTTTTCTCCTGTTTTTCTCAAAAATTCCTTTTCCCCAACCTCTGCTCTCCCGACTCTTCCAAATGTTCTACAAAAAGAAAACCTAGCTGCTGCTGGCTTGTATCCGGAAATTACGATTCAAGTCGAGACAGAGCGCGTAAGTTAAAACTGAACGGAGCCGGGAGGCAGCACATCCACAAGCACAGAGAGGTAGACAGGTGCAGGACGAGCATGGAGCATTCTCGGGGAGATGGACGCAAGCGATTTTCAATCTCAGCCAGAGTTCCAATTTTGGTCTTGGCTCTGAGATCGATCGAGCTTGCCGATAATGCTTTTCTCTACAGTACTTGAGTGGCAGAGACACGGTCTTGAATGCATCCTGTTCAGACTTGGCACGCTGGAAACCAAGCAGGTGTTGAGTCACAAGGCTATCGGCCAAGATGATGACGGTCCGGGGAGGCATGAATTGTAGGAGGGGCAAGTGGGCAAGGTCGGGGCATTCCTTGTCGAGCTCTGTCCGAGATCGGACGAATGGCGGCAATCCTAGTGGTTCGTGGTAGACTTGGCTGCCTTGGCTGACTTTTTCTGTGTCCGCTTGCTCCGCTTTCGAGGCCAGCTGCCCTTTCCTGAACCAATCATTTCGCCTTTGTAGCCGTAGCCGAACTTTGTCAGAGACGAAAATCTTTACAAAGTCGAAGACTACTGTACACTTTCAATCTCGCACGAGAACCTGTGTATCAGGAGAGAAGGGAGAAACATTTTGCAACTATAAAGACAAGAAAGGCAAGGGAGCGAACAGGCGGGCGGGCGATCACATCTCTCTGGCGGTACGATACGGTCACAACGGAACGGATGAGGACCGGCCACTTTGAACTGACCAAGGAAAGCGCGACCCCACAATCTGGATTGATTGACCGGCCCTCCAGGGTTCCTGTCAGCCCACGAGTGCGGGGTGCACTGCTTTAGCTGCCCCACACTTCATGTTGCAATGGACGGGCACACTATCGAAGCAAGAGATGCGGGGAGCGTGGGGAGGACGCTTCAAAATGACCGTTTGGCAGCAGATGAGCCTCGAGATGGCGTTGGTTCGGTGGTTGCTCGCCATCCTTTTTTCGCCGACCGGAAAAGTCACGGTCACCAACATCAAGACGAATTTCAATCTGATTTTTGGTGTGAGGCCAGCTGTGTGCTCACAACAAGCGTTTTTTTTAGAGTATCGGGTCAAAGTCATCGGGAATATGATACTTTGGACCCCATATGCTGTGTTCAATATAGAGGTGTAACACCTTAGCACAGCATTTTCAATAACCTTCGCTTGGTCACGCCCAAAGTCGACGCATCTGCTGCGCGCGTTTCCGACTTCTTGAAGACCCTTCAATACTGTATATGTCCGCTGCTGTAAGGTGGTGAATGGAGGCCAAATAAATTCTTATGGATTGAGTAGGTGAAGCTGGTTGAGAAAGATAGGTAGCCTTGAGATCTCAGAAACAAGAAGCGACGAGAGAAGCTGATCTGCAAGTTTTGCCTAGAACCCTGAGCTTGAGGCGTCAAAATGCAGTTTTCAATTGGTTATTTCTATCTCAGCTATGCGCATCAACTTTACTGTATACGGTACACTGTGAGAAGCAATCGAAAAAGACCAAGAGAGAAAAGGAGGAGGCTTTGGCGTGTGACTGGTCCATTGCCTGCTTTCTGCTCTTTGAACCCTCTGTCACAAGTCGGCTCAAGCTCCCCACCTTTCTTTGCGTCGGCGTTTCACTTGACCGCACCTTCCGGACAATCACAACTATTGTCACTCTCAGTCCATCACCATCGTATCGCACCAACCTATCCTGCTCTTCCCTGCTTCCCAGCACCGCATCCTGCATCGAAAACTCCATCCTCGACATGCATCCTTCTCGCTGTTGTTGATTCTTCATATACCCTCAACAGCAGCGACTCCAATTTCATTTAAGCATACATTGCTCACTGGACACTGCCATGTCGATGAACACTTCCGTGTTCACCAAATAACCAGCGCACAGCTGTCTTGCAAGGGAGGATCGCCATCCGAATCGTATCTGCACTTTCGAACTAGCTCGGTGAGCTAGTCCATACTTCAAGCTGTCGTCTCCTCGCTCCATACCTTCTTCTTCCCGCTCACCGCGTCTAGACACAACTCCGCGCCGCTCTCAGCGCAGCTTATCTCCTTCTTCATTCGGTACATCCCCCACCAACAGAAGACCTTCGTACGGTAGTCAGCTACTTTCCGTGCCGGGCACGGCGCCCGACGAGGCCGATGGTCTCTCGTCACCTACCGGCTTCTCACCCGACAGCTCGCGTCACCGTCGAGGCTCTCGCTCTTCCATCCTCGCTTCAGCATCCGAAGCGACAGGTGCTACATCCGACAGAGAATCAATACGCTCTGTCGGCAGCAGCTCGCGTGCAGGACCTACCACTCCGAGACAGAAACCACGTCGAGGCTCTCGCAATGAAGACAGGGAACGAAATACCTCTCCCGTTTCTTTTTACTCTTCACTAGAGGCGCCCTTGACCTCACCACGCAGGTCACGTCAAGGCAGCATGCAGATCGCGTCTAATCGTGCCTCGTTCAGCGAAGCTGGTGCATCAGGGACCTATGGCTCACCGCCCAGTACCTCCAAGCCAAATGGTCCTATGATTGCGAAGCAGCCAAAGCCAACATCTCCGTCTTCTCCCAACACCACACGTGCGACGCTTGACCGCATCACAGCCGCCAGCTCTTCGACCGTCCAACATTCTGTATCGGCTCAGCATCGCAGATCTGGTCACGAGCCTGATCCGTCCACCTTGATGCCGTCTCTCTCCAACTATTCATGGCAATCAGATTCGCAATCGCAGAGTCAGGGCTCGATCCCACAGGCTAGAGCATCTTCAGGATTCCGTCTAGAACCTGCCTCAGCCTCAGCTGCACCTGTCTCTACACAGAGTCGATCCATCTCTGGTTCGAGATCAGCTGCCAACTTTGCGCAGCTGGACGAGAATGCTGCCTCTCGCCCACGGTCAAAGAGCAGTGCGAGCTCTTCCAAGCCTAACAGGGTCGCAGATCACATCAATCCTGAGCCTTCATCCTCGGGCCTTCCCACTTTCCCACAAGTGCCTTCATCCGCTGGCCAATCCACTCAATTTCAGTCGGCTGCGTCTGCGCCCACAAAGCTTAGCCTGAGATCCCGCATCTTTGGCCTGAAGAACAGCAAGGTCGTCTCCACATCTCCGGCATCCATAGACTCGGGCAACGAGATTCCTTCTCCTAGGTCCGGCCACTTTCCTCCCTCGATCCACTCCGAGGGCTCTCACAGCGACCATCACAGCGACGCTCACTCGATCGAGCCAGGCCTGCCTTCTCCAGGCTTCACAGCCTCGTATTCGGGCCATGATCGAGACAACGCGAGCGAGGCAGGTGGCGCTGCTTCTACTGACCTGCGTCCCGACTTGCCTTCCACCCGCAAATCTAGCGGTGCTTCGAGTTTTCTGCGCAAGACCATTCGCTTCAAGGACAAGTCAGCCTTTCTCAAGACTCGTCCTTCAGTTTCTTCAATGAATTCAGATTCTGCTGCCTCCGCATCAGCTTCGGTACCTCCATCCCCTGCCGACCCGCCAAGCGGCTCCGATGCCGAAGATGCAACGAGAAAAGCACCCGTATACAAGCAGGTCAGTGGCCGCAGGGGCCCACAGTATCATGATTCCGCCGGCGATCAAACACTTGTCGCTGCAAGACCCTCAGTCGATCGCTCGCTCAGCCAAAGGTCCAATGTGCATGCGGACCAACAGGTCATCTCCCTCCTTCCTCCAGTCACAGAACGCGATCTTGAAGGACAAGCCGATCTCCCAAGATCAAATTCTAACCTCGGATCGCAAGAGGCGAGCTCGAGAGAGCGGAGCTCGTCTTCTTCCCAGCTCCAAACGAATGGTTCTCGTTCTGGTGCAGAGGGTGCTAGTCCGCTCTATTCCTCCGCTTCACCTGACGAACGTGGACCCCGCACCCACATCCCAAGAAGTAGCAGTCTCCACGGCTCTGTCGGCCGGTCAAGTAGACTGGGCACACCTTCTTCTCCTCATACATCGGTTGATCGTTCTGTCTCGTCTCCGAATCTCCCGCCAGATGCGCAAGACTCGCCTCGAAGACGTCCTCGCTCTGGATCCGCCAACTCTTTCGCGCCCCAGATCCAGCCTCGAACCACCAGTTCGCCAGTGCAAACCTCGTTCAAGAGACCAAACACGGCACAAGGCAGTCCGGCCCTCAACCATTCGGCATACGCTTCCGCATCTGCAGCGACGCGTCCAACGCATCGAACAAGCAGGCCCAAGACGGCCGACAGTGGTCATGCCTACTCAGGTTCACTCTCGAGCATCAGAGACATTCTCATGGTCGCTCATGCCATATCTGAGGAAGGCGCCGTCTACAATACGCCAGAGAAAAAGGACGTTGCCCGCTTTGAAGCCAACACCAACTCAGCTGCTGCGACGCCATCCAAGACAGCCGCTTCACCCGGCGAATCCAAGCGACCCGGCCTTCCACCAAAAAACCCTCTTCGCAAACAGAGGCCATCTGGAGCTAGTGTCAACAATACCCCATCTGTGTCGGGCGACTCGCCAGCGTCGGCTCACACCACCGGCGTCTTCCCTGGCCCTTCGCTGAGCAGACCGGATGAACGCCTTCTGAGCCCTGCTCTCCGGACCAGGGACTCGATTGGGCCACTTTCTCCCTCAAGCTCCACGCCATCACTCACAGAATTCAAGGCACCCACGTCGGAGCCAAGCACGCTTCCGTCCGTGGAGAGGCACACCGCTGATGACTACTTCCGCTCACGCGAGATTGCACGGTCTCAGGGTGTCCAGCTAGGCCAGGTTCCTTCACGTTCTCCCGGAGTGGCGCATGGTACCCACAGTGGATCTTCTTCGCCGGCGCAATCGACTTTTGCCTCTGCTCAACAGCTTTCACGAGCGCCCTCGAGTGACTCCACCGCCGGCTGGGCCTCCAGGAGGCATGGGCGTGCTGCGAGCGATGCGACCAGCTCCCTGACGGATCTTCGGTCTGTGATCGAGGCAGGGGCGTCAACACCTTCGCTGCATTCGGAGACATCGTCCGGGACGCGCAAGAAGAAGGAGGGTACGAGCAGCAAGATGTTTGCCTTTGCGCGAGACTTGGCCAACCGCGAAGGCGGCGACACCAATGCGACCGTCTCGACATCTGGCACTTTCCGCCTCGGCCGAAGCAGTAAATCAAAGAAAGGCGATGCTACTATCCGCCCTGTCATTCGCAGACTATATGATGGACCGCTTGAGGGCGAAGCTGCCGCGCTTGCTTCAGCTCAGGCTTACGATGTCAATCAGTCGCCTTTGCAGTTCACCAACGGAGTCAGTCCTGGCTCTTCTGTGGCTGATCTCAATTCTACAGCAGCCGCGGGGCTCCGCACTCCGGGCGGATACAGCCCCGCAGGTGCGATAGGTGGCCGACATCCAAGCTCGGGAAGCCTTGTCCGTTCAGCCTCTTCATCAGGAAGCACCGCAAGAGATCTCCTGTCGCCAGGCTCTACGCATCTTTTGACGCCCCAATTTGGAAGGAATGGAAGCGGGGTGTTTCTCACTCGCAGTCCCAGCTTCGCCAAGCCGAGCTGGTCCATTCCGCAGGAGAACCTATCTCAAGAGCAGAAACGACTCGTCAAGCGTTGGTACACGCTGCGCGAACTTCTCGAAACTGAACGTGCGTACGCGTCCGATCTCGCCGTTGCTCGGGATATCTATCTGGCAAGAGCTAAGGTTAGGGCGGGAATCACGGCTCCTCTCTCACCATTGAGCGTCCGATCCGCGAGCATCTTTTCGCAGCTTGCTTCGCCTAAGCCATCGACTCACAGCAGGTCCTCGCAACCGCAACTGCAGCAACGCGGAAGCACATCGACTCTCGGCTCTGGACCAAACTTGCCTTCGGGCAAAGGGACTTTGCCCCAGCGAGCCCTCTTCCGCAATGCATCAGCGGATAGCACGGCCAGTCCAGCAGTGGCTAGCCCAACCTCGACCAACCAGGCTACATCCTCGGCCTCTCTCACGTCAAGCAACCCGAGCAATCGCTCTTCGATGTACACCGTCTCTTCGCAGAGCTCACAAACATCGGACGCAAGTCAATTCGCACTTTCAGGGCATCCTACCTTCGCAGGTGGCTTTCCGTCATCGTTCTCTCTCGACAATAACACATTGTCCCCTATGGCAGGAGTCAAAGCCACCCATGGTACATCCATCGCCTCTCCGAGTCCGGCTGTCTCACCATATTCTTCGACGCCAGCAACGCCCTCGATTTCGAGTCCAACTGGAGCGATGTCGCCGGGGCCCGTCGGCCAGAACGATGGAAATGCTGTCAGCACGCCAGATGCGCCTTTCAGTGCCAGCGATGTGCGCATCGTATTTGCTCAGCTCGAGTCTTGCGCCGCTTTTGCCGATGAGATGGTTGCCATTCTTGAAATGGCTGTGGGCAAGATCTGCATTGGGACAGCTGAGGAGGCTGGCCATCTGCTAGCACAGGGCGAGGTGAGCGAAGGTTCCGAGACGGACCGGGTCGGACAGGCTTTCTTGAAGTTGATGCCGAGAATTGAACAAGTCTATTCAGCCTATTGTTCAAGACACGAAGCTTCCATGTCGAAGCTGCAGGAGCTTCTGACCACGCAACCCAAAGCAGCAGCATTTCTTGCCGAATGTACGCAGGCAGCGCGTGCTTATACCAACGCTTGGGATCTGTCTTCATTGTTGATCAAGCCGGTTCAGCGTGTGCTCAAATACCCGCTATTGCTGTCGCAGATTCTGGCGTCTACCAGCAGCAAGCATCCGGACGTGGACAGCCTCTCTGCTGCTTCGGTCGAGATTCAGAAGGTGGCGGACAACATCAACGAGGTCAAGAAGCGCAAAGATCTCGTCGAGCAAATCGTCAGTGGCAAGGCTGCCAAACGCACCACTAGTCAGCGCATGCAGCACGGAGCGACCAAGAAGCTTTTGCGTCGCCAAGAGAAGGTCAAGAAACTTGTTCTCGGACCAACGGAAGACATTCTTGCTGACGACGGGCAGTACAAAGCCATGGTGGTACAGTTCCGTCAGCTTGAGAAAGCGGTGACGACCTTCTCCAGAAGATGTACCGGTTGGTCCAGTAGCGTCAAGGAAGCCCACGTTGCTCAATTGAGGCTGTTGGAGCAGTGGTGTCATGCATATGCAGTCGACGAGATGGCCGCCGGTACAGAGGCTGAGACTCGTCTTCGTGCATTTATGCATCTGATTGAACGCACCTTCCTCAGCGACTACTGGGCGCAACTGGACTCGGAGATCCGCACCAGTCTGACGCCTGCTGTGCAAAGGATTGCCGCGCTCTTCATTCTGCCGCAGTCCGTAATCACAAAGCGCAACGACAGGGAGCCGGACTACACTCGCTACAGAGCCGAGATCACGCGTGGCGGCATCAAAGCGGCTGATAAGAAGCTCACTGAGAGTGCCAATGCCTTTATTGCCCTCCATACCCAGCTGATGAACGAGCTTCCTCAGTTCAATTATGGCGTTCAAACGTTGCTGGACCTGTGCATCGAATCGCTCTCGCGCACGCAAGCTTCGTATCACCTTCGTATTCATCGATCGCTCATCAGCTTCTGGCAGAGCTTCGGGCCCGAGGGCACAGCGGACATTGCGCACAACGAAGAGACTGATGAAAGATCGATGCGGCACTTGAATCCGGTCAAGATGTTCTGGCCGTTGCACAGCAGTATTGCTGGGTTTGCGGAATCATTGGGCATTGTCTCAGGTGTTGTGGACGACCGCTCGCGTTCAGCCTCGATAAGTATTGACAGTGATCTGTTAGCGGTGGGCAATCTGAGCCCGGTGAGCAACAACCACTTCTCGCCTCTTCAATCGACGAGAGCGCTACCAGATTCAGAATTTGCATCAAAGGTGCCGGACGCTTCGACCATGAGCCAGCAGATCGAATCGATCACCGCTGCTGATCCCGAGGAGCTTCTTGATCCGATCAGTGCTCGAGCAAGTCCATTCACCACTTCACCGCTTGGATCGCGTCGACCTTCGTTCTCGCCGCAATTGCACCAGCAGCATTTGCTTGGATCACCCGCACCCATCGGCTCTTCGCTGCCTCCGGGCAGCGGTCCACCTCCCTTGCGCTCACAGAAGTCCGGTGGTCTCATCGGCCTTCTGCGCTCGGTGGGCAGCAGTTCAGCAATGAGCAGCGTTGTCGGATCGCGCAAGAACTCACAATCGACCGAACACACTCCTACGGAGAGCTTTGTCGATGGCTTGGAAGGGTCTAACCCTCCCACACCGGTCAGCAAGGATACACCACTACTGAACAGGAGGACTAGCAATGTCGAAGATGCAGTCGCACCGACTTTGCCCGCGCTCAGCTTCAACTCCGGGTTCTTTGGTCAGTCGGACGCAGTGTTCACCTCCGCTTCGTCTTCTGTTCAAGCTTCAGGGTTGGGTGTGGAGACTAATGCTACGCGTGAGATGGGTGGTGCCGTTCGTCAACCGGCTTCGATTCCCGAGACTGCTTACGAAGGCGGAGACAGAACAGTTCGGGCCGCCAAATTGGCCACCAAGCCCTCGGCCAACTTTACACCGCCACCTTCGGCATCGTTGGGGACAATGGCAGCAGTAGCCAACAGCCCTTCAGCTGCGGGTGGGAGAGGCATGAAGAACGGGTTTCCCTACATCGAGTATTCTGTGGGTGATCTGTTCAGGGTTACGGATGCGCATGAGGGAGGTGTGCTGCTTTTCGGTCATTCGGAACAGGGAGTCACAGGCTGGGTTGAGAGGGAGAACTTTGTGCCTCTTTCCTAAATCAAGCTTACACGCAATGAAGTTTCATACATACTTTCACACAGTTTCCGTTCCTCTCTGTGATTATTTTTTCATTTCCCAGGCAAAAGTGTGTCTATGAAGATTCAAGAGCATTCTTGACCAGCTCGAAGGTGGTGAATGTAGCTGCGGCGGCTGGAATAGCTCTGAGCAGGGTTGGACTCAGACCGACGGTGAAAGCTCTTGCGCCTTCCCTTGCGTAAATGTGCTTTGCTTCCTGTGAGATATATTTTAGGCCTAGAATGCCACCGAATCCTTTGGCTAGTGGTTTATCGCTGAGTTGGATTCTAGACTTGATGACGTCTAGTGGGTAACAAGCTAGCCAATTGCAGATACCTCCTACGCTACCGGATGCCATCAGAGCCCAGATCGGTAGTGTTGTGCCATTTTGTGTGGTGGAAGAGGGGAGGTTGGAGCGGAAGAGGGATTTAGACACTTCAAAGCCGGTATAGAATCCTGCGTATGCTGGGACTTCTCTCATTACCGTTACCCAAAAGCCCCTCATAACTCCATTCTTTACTCCATAGGTTGCATACACCTCTCGTGCTACCTGAGAAAGCTTCTTACCCTTCACCTCAGCCGTGGAGGGCGAACGGGAAGTGATTTGAGCCTGCATTCTGATCTTAAACATCTCCACCGGACTACTGAGCACGCTGTTTATTCCTCCTGCTATTGCACCAGCCGCAGCGATCTGTGCTGTGGTGAGTTTCTGTGTTTCTGGTGAGATGAATCGTTTTGCGCTTTGGAAAGCGGTGAATAGAACCGCATTCTGTGCTGCTATTCCTATCAACGGAGATGCCATGCCTTTATACAACGCTAAGATGCCTTCTTGCTTTATTGTGGTGGTAAGCACTTGCATGGGACCAGAGAATGCACCAGGAGGTGCGATTTGCGATCGAACTTTCACCGTGTCAAGAGGTTGACCGATAATGACTTGGGCTGCTCCAGCAAGCGAGCCTGCAACCAGGTCCGTGATGGGTAGCGTGAATGGTGGCCATGGTTCGAGCTCTGATGAAGACATTTTGTCGCTTGTGACAGTTGAGGTTGTAGTGTAGCTGCCCAGATGAGTCAAGGTGCCAGAGAGCGTGAGAGCGAAACTTAGGATGCAAAAAGGATGGTCGAAGGAGGGCAAGAAGAAAATAAGACAAAATCTTGTGGGGGAGTGAGTCGAATGCAGCGGCTATCTATGCAAGCACGTCATTTTGCCGACCAAAAACAGAAAATGTCCGAGTCTTCGCCGTGAAACACACACAGAGACGCCTGCTCTGTACAGTATGCAAGCGAGCAATTCTTCTCATCCTTCTTGCACAGCTCGTGTTTCAACCTTCCTTCCACTACTTCCGCGTTCAGCACGCTGTCCACCTCTAGCACACGGTTCAAGATCAAGATGGAGGGCGATACGATGCGACAGGGATCCGATTGAGATAAGGAATGGTACAGAAAATATGAAAAGGGGCTAGTATACATGTGATGGTTCTAGTAAGGAGCGATTCCAGTCTATGATTGAAGGCAGGTATGCCACTTGAGATGGGTATAGAGCGTCATGCGTAGATGCAAAACGGGTCATGAAAGAGCAATCCTGACTGTCCGAAGGAGAGAAGTGTGCAAAAGTGAATCAGTGCGCCCAGAAAGCAGACTCGTCGTCGTTTGGGTCGACGAGATCAGCAGCATGCACTTCTGTACGACGATTACCGGCATCCGAGATGTCAACGGAAGCAAGGCCCTGAGTATGTTGTCTTCGTTGACTTGTGCGAGGCTCCGAGCTGTTCGAGCGGCTGTTGCCTTGCGATGCTGGAACCTGTGCATACGACGGGCTTTGATGGGTAGCGCTGGTAGGATGGATCGTATCGTACTGAGGTGGAAGCTCCATCAGGCGACTGGTACCAAAGTTGATCAACTCATCGCCATTGTCGTTATCGTCCAGCAAGAGACCGGCGTCGGCATGCTGAACGACACGAGTCTGCGGGCTGCGGTTCTGTTCACCGGCATCTGAGACTTCGGCCCATCCATTGCCTCGCGGCGTCGGCGCCTGACTTCGCAAAGGGCTGAATGGGAAGGAGCGATCGGCACCACTCGTAGGCGAAGTGTTGCTAGCCAACAGATCCTGGTATGCAGCTTGCGATGCTGCATCAGGCCGATAGGTTGCGCCTGGCCCAACACGAATCGACTTGGTGGAAGCGCTGTCTGAGCTGGTTGCGCGTGAGGGGGTACCTGGGCCGCCGTACCGCTGTTGGGAGCGTAAATGGTCAGGCGTCTGCGGTTCATCCGAATAGATTCCAAATGTGCGCGGAACCGAGTCGGTCGGAGACAAGCCTTCTCGAGAGCCGTTGGATAAGGAAGCTATGGTCATCGATCGATTGTGGCTACCAGCGTGAACGAATGGGTAGCCGTGTGCTTCTGATTGGGAAACTGCCGAAGCAGCGTTGGTTGCTGTACCCATCAAAGCGTAGTTGTCAGCAACGTGATTGGAATGCTGGTTGCCGCCTGGACCGCCCCAAAGATCGAAGGCGCTCGAGGTCCAGCTACGCAGCGAAGCTCGTGAGGACGGTGCGTGAGTAAGAGGCCGAGAGGTGAGACTGGTCGGGTCGTAGTTGCTGGCACCGGAAACGCTGTTACGATCCGCACCTCCACGGGATCTGGCAGAAGTGGAATCACGTCGGTTGGTAGTGCGACCAAAGACACCAGGAGCAATCGGCATATTGGGATCAGCGCTGAATGGCATCGATGGATCATTGTTAGGTAAATCCCAAGCTTTGATGTTGTGCTTCCGCTTCTGGTGCCTTCGGAAACAAAACCAGCCGACGGCTACCCCGACCAGCCCCACAGTGACCAAGATGACAATCATGAGGATGAGATATTTGCCAGAGGATAGTGGGCCGCCATTCTTGCCATGCACGTAACGACCGGCTTTGATGGTCTCTATTACGGTGACGGTGGCTACCGTGCCACCGTTGGTCGTCAGGGAAGCAACGGTAGAGGTTGCATCGGGGAAGATAGTTGCAGGTGATGCTGTGGTACTTGGGGCGAAGAGGCGATGCTCATAGTTGGTCTCGGCAATGCATGCGTTGCTGAAGTATTCGTTGAGCGCGACAATGTTGAGTCTGGAGCAACCAGCGTTGCCGCCAACGGCACGGCTATCGCCTAGAGTCATGATGAAGCGTGTACCTCCTTCCATGGCGACTTGCCAGGACATGTTGCTATAGATGCTTGCTGGGGCAGGGACGTAGATGGGAGGAGCCTGTTCAGGCAGGAAGATTGCGGTCACAGGAGGCGCCCAACTACCATTCCAGAAGATGTTGTAATCTTGGCACATGGAAGCAGCACGTTCGGTGTAGAAGTACCAAGAGGGGTCGTACTGGAATGGCGGGCAAGTGGCACCAATGTTTGGATTGCTAACCTGCACAAAGCGTGAAGAGTTGGACATAAGACCGGTTGAGTCGGTGACGGAGACAATCAAAGACGGGTTGGAGGTGTTACCAGCGAAGGTAGGGACCGAGTATTGGTAGAGCCATAGATCTTTGGAAGCATCGTCGTAGGTAGCTGGCAAGCTGACGGTGACAGGCCAATAATCTTCGATGCTGATCATGACGGTATAAGGTGGTGTGCCACGACTGGGATTGAAGGTGATGTTCATGGCCTGGCACATGACTGGCTGCGAAACTTGAACATTGATGTTGTGGTTGGCAGGGCCGCTAGCAGAAGCGGAGTCGGCAGCAGCGAGCTGCTTGTGCCCTTCAATACCTGCGGCTGCGGTTGGCGTGTTGGTTGGGACAGCAGTGTAAGTGATCTGAGAAGCGGGGGTTGAGTTTCCAGAGGGTGCGAGTGCTGTCACGGCGGGAACCGATGAGGCTACAGCCGTACTGAACAGTACGAACAATAGGAGAGCACCGAAGGAAAGAAGAGGGAGGTTGCTTTGACGCCTTTGGGTTCGTCCGAAAATGGGAGTGGACTGACAATGAGTCTCGAGACTCTCAACAGGTGATGAAGCAGCAGTGCTTTGCTCATCGTTGATTCCATCTTTGTCCTCTGTCAGGAGCAAGAGACTCTTGTCTAAGGATTCTGACTCTGGTGTGGTGACTTGTGTGTGACTGCGCGTCCGAGGAGATGAAGCTCGGCTTGAGCTGGCTGCGTTGAGGCCGCAGCCGCATCTGCAGAGCTGGTCGATCATTTTAGGCGTGGTCATCAGACAACGCGCTTGATCGATGATCCTGAACAGCCGAAATGTCAACTGCTTGTGAGCTCAGTAGATCAACATTTGCGTTGGATGGTGTTGTGAATGCGGTTGGAACGATTGAAAAGCAAACGAGAACGATCAGTGGCACCGAATGGCGGTAGGATCGAGAAGGGTGCGATCGACTGTGAGGTGACAAGGGCCGACGATGATCGAAGTTGGCTGGGTTTGAACGAATGGTGAAAGATTCCGACGAGCGTAAGTCAAGGTGCTAAGTCAGGTCAGGATTGGGGTAAGGAGTATGTGATGGGTCCATAAGACGGGAGAAGGTACGAAGCGAAGGTGAATTGTGTTCAAGAGAACGAAAGGAGTGATGATGGCGATGGAGAAGACACGAGGAGGGCAAGGTCAGGGGCAAAGGTAAAGTGCGGCGTCGTGACCCAGAACCGGCGGCGTGGAGGGAGCACGGGAGGGATGAAAAGAAGGCGCCGCACAATCACACCGTCAAAAGAACACGCAGAAAGAGGAGGAGATAGAGGGAGAGGAGAGAAGGAGAACCGCCAGGCAAAGATGGCCGAGCTAGGGAAAGAGAAAGTGACAGGAGAGAGGAAGAGAGGAGAGGCTTACCACCAGCACTTTGGTGTGTGTGACCAAGTGCAGGCAGATTTCTGAGCGGTGCTGTAGCCATAATTTCACTTGAGAAACGAAAAGGAAAATCAGAGAGGTTTGTCTGCAGAAAGGGTTTTCCGAGATCTTTAGCATATGCGCATAAGAGCATTCGGAGCATGCCTCTCCACCTGTTGCAGATACTATGCAGCAACTCAGCAATCGACTACGGACTGTATACGGTACGCTCACCAGCAACGCTTACACTGTAGTTAGAGCTGCTTGAGAATCGCGACGGAAGTGGCGTCGCCGATACCTCTGACCTTTTCATGACTGTACTCGTTCAAAGTGGGGTGGGGAAAGTTGCTGTGTGGGACACTACAATGTCGATCCGCAGGAAAGATACGCTTTTCTGGAAGCTAAAGAACCAAACAAAACGCTCGGCGGGAATGCCGGGATCAACGATCTGCGAAGCGAGTGCAAAATCTAGAATAAAAAAGAGGAGGATTCTCCTAGCGATAGAAGGGTTGGTACAATCGCACAATGAGAGCCAGTCCAGAGAAGAAGGCAGAGCGACAAGAGACCGAGCTTGAAGCTAAGCACAGAGTACCGTAGTTGGATGGGCGGAGAAAGAAACTGGCGGCAAAGGAGCTCTCTCTCTTTCTCTCTTTGACTGTACACGCCGATGCCACAGATGACGCGGTTTGACCCTCTCCTTCTTCTCACTGTTCCAACGCCGTTCCAACTCGGCGAAAACGGTTGTGTGTGATAGCAATCCGATGCCTGTGTGAACTGCAAAAGGCAGCTTCATTGATAATGCTGTCTTCGCCCAAATCCTGCAATATTGTTACGGTATTAGCTTGGGAGCTTTGTCTTTCCTGCCACGAGATGAGCCTTTGGCGCTGTCGTGAAAGTTCGAAACTCGCGTGCGTGTCTACACATGACAGCAACAAGCTTCCCGACAGATGCAATGCAGCTCGCTTCTGCAATTCTGGTCCTGATGCAAAGCAGAGCTCCAGAGCACTCATCTCTCTTGCTATATGCTACAGCACTTTGAGCGAGATTCAGCAGAGCCCATCTCTGGCTAGACAAAAGCAGCAGCCAAAGTCTTCTGTCTACTATCGGACTCAATTCAGAGTTGGGATGCATCGCTAGCAGCGTTACCTGCTGCACCGCACTGTTCGCCGTCTTACCGCACGCTCGCTCTTCTGTTTGCCAGCCCGCTGTTCCGGGCAAGACAAGTCTAGCTCGACATTTTCCTCGTCGCTGCTTCGCAGGAAAGACATGGAAGCGTGTTGCAGCTCCGCTCGCATTCGCATCGCAACCGAGCTCATCTTTGCGAAAAAGCAACGTATCTACTAGAACATTTGATTCACCAGATATCAGCATGACTCTTACCCATCAGATCTGCAGACATCGATCAGAGTCATGTTAGCGTTGAAGGTCTGGAATCGGTCACTCGCCAAAAGATCTTCCCCCCAGCTTCCAACGGAAGCGTCGACACGGTATTCAACATAAGGCAAGCAAATTTGTCTCATTGCAATCATGCTGCTAGTGTATTAGGTTTGTTGCCTTCTCTGATCCACGCTTCGGACACAGCCTGTAGCAATACCTAGCTCACCATCTCGCTTGATCAACTTTGCTTCTCATGCCTCGGGCAATCTCGCTCGCCGATACCTCTTCCCATGCGCTGCTGAGAGCAAAAGCCGCATCCGAAGAGTACACTCTTCGACGATGAGCCATGTTTTCCTCAGCTCGCCTAGCTATGCGAGCTTGCCTCGTGACCTAGCTGGCACTTTACTTGTAGAAACGTGCTCGCCCACCACAGCTTTACAGGCGCATCCTGCGGAAACAACCGACGGTGCGTTCCTGATTCTATATCGAAGCCATCACCGCAACGGTCCTTCACTTCCAATACCCGAGCTGTCTGGCGCCACTCTCTCATGTTTCCATTGTTCTCAATGGTGACGTTTGCTAGCAACTCAAAACAGATCCCAACGGAAGCCTGCAGTATGGCTTTGGTCGACCAACTATCGTCAGATCTTGTCGACATGAACTTAAGCCTTCCGTATCGGCTGTTCCGCCGGTGAGCCAGTCCATGCTCAGTCTTCCAAGACCGTCACTACGCATGGAAACAAGCTATGATCCTAATGTCTGATGCATTGCGACTAACCAGGTACATTGTCACAATGCACTGTCTTATGGCAGTTGAAGATCAAAGCCCCTCCTATCTCCGTAGCCGCCGCATGAGTTTGTCTGTCAATGACAGAACTCAGTCAGACATCTGGATGTTACAACTTGTTCGGGAAATCCGACACTCAGATACATCTGCGCTCACTCAAGCTCCGGTCTTTCGCTTCACTATGATTCACCGGCAGTCCGCACAGGCATCAAGCTCAAGTCAGATGTTTGGCGGTGACAGATTGCTTGCGATTGTGTGTGAGGAAAGAGACATCGAGAAGAAAGAGGAGAGAAGGATGGGGTTCAAAGAGAGTGATTGATGCGGAACAGTACAAGTAAATAAAAAGCTTCCAATAAAACAAGTGTAGAAGGTGTAATTGCGCAAGAGGAGACGTATGGAATGCGCTGAGATTGTGCTCGGCGTTGGGCAAACCGAGTGCGATGCTGCTGCTTGGAAGACTGCATCGAGACTAACACGCAAGGCTGACTTGAATGTGTGCATGTCAAAGCGTCGTAAGTGGTATGAACGACAGCGTTCTTGCCATTCTGCTTGCCTGGCTTGCCCGACTAGGCGAATTCGCTGTGTGGTCATCACCGTTCCTTTTTACGGCTCGGATCACCTCAAAAGCAGCGAATCATGGTGCTGTTGTGATGCATTGCGATGCGTTGCGTTTCAGCGCAGAGGACTACAAGATACCGCTATCCTTGAGCGCATTAGTGAGAATGGTCTCCTTGACGGCTGCAAAGACGAGACGAATGTTGCTGGTATCCGTGGCCTGCGTCAAATGAGGGTAGATGCTCAACCGCGCTCTGTTGGTCTGTGTAAATCTCCAAAGGATGTACTTTGCTGCCTTGTTGATATCCGGACCACCGCTGTATTCTGGGAAGTATTTTGATAGTGGTTGCTTGGGAATCTTTTGCTTGAAGATATCGATCTTGTTGAGGAAGAGAATGACCGAAGTTCGCAAGAACCAGCGACTATTGACCACCGACTCGAAGAGAACAAGCGACTCGGCCATTCGATTCTGCCCACTCTCCTCGAGCAAGACCTGATCATACTCGCTCAGCGCAACGCAAAAGATGATGGATGTGACCGCCTCGAAGCAGTGAATCCACTTTTTGCGTTCAGATCGCTGTCCTCCGACATCAAAGAGGTGTATTGAGAGCTGTCCCATGTTGAAACGCGTTTCGCTGATGCCCGTAGTTTTGGAACGGGCGCGAAGAACATCGTTCTCATCTGGTACGTAGTCGGGCTGACCTATCCTGTTGACATTGTCAAAGAAGTATGCGGCACTGTCCATCAGGTAGAATTCGCTGCTGCGTTCCATGATTGCCGGGATGATCGGATCCTTCCACAGAGAATCAACTTTACGTGCCATGGCGTGATCCAACGTTGCCCCTGGGTCTGCGTCTACCCTGTATTGCAAGATAGCATCCACATTCTCGCGGTTTTCTGGCATCTCTGGCTCCATTTTGAATTTTCGCAACGCCAGCACGATGGCTTGTGCCGAGTCGACCAGGTTCTTGATGACAGTGAGACGATACAGTAAGAGTTCGTCCTTGGAGTAACCATTTTGATGGATGATCTTCATCTGCTTGACGATGGTCGATTTGCCAGACTCACCCGAGCCCAAAAGGAGGATCTTGCATTCTTTCTTGAATTTGCGGCTGTCCTCTTCAATCTGCTTGTCAATCGCGACACTCCTGTCCTTCGCCTCCTTCTGATCCGTCGACGAGAGGCAGTTGCCCATTTTGGTGTATGAAATAGACTCGTGTTGTGTCTCTGAAGAGAATATGTGCGTTTTCCTGCGAATGGAGATGTGCGCCAATCTCGGTGCCAATCAAACTATCAAGGATGGTTGTCGCTCGAGGATGATGCGAGGGTCCGCAGCGTGAGTAGTGCTAGGTGCTCAGATGCGATCCATCGAGGAATCGCAGACCGATTGTTGAGTGGGAAAGAACTCGGCAGCTCACAGCTTTGAACAGTCAGTCGGGAGTTCCCAGTCCCTGCACCCGGGACGATCGGTGCTAGATTGACAGCCGAGCTTCTCTGTAAGATAACTGGCGAAACGGTGGCTCTTGTCTCGTCGAACAGCTCTGATCCTCCACAAGCCTGCAAAGAAACCTAGCTATGAATCAGCTGACACGAGTGTCAGTGCGAAGGGTTCGGGAGACAGCGATATGTTGCCGTCTTGGTGAAACCGTAAGTCTTGCTAGATGAGCTGACGCTGGCGTGAGACTGTTTGAAGCGATCGATAGATGAGGCGCAGAAAGAAGGAGCCGGATCAGAATGACCCGAGACGAGATGTTTGCTGGGCTCGAAAGGCGAAGCACTGATGCAAGAATCTAATGGCGTGGGAAAGGAGGCCGCTAGGCAATGAATCGGCTTGGCGTGACGATACAGAGTTTCGAGCGCACTGTGATGTCGTGAAACGCGGTCCGATGGAAGCGACTTGCGAAGCTATTAGCAGAATGACGAGATTCCAGCGAATGAGAAGCCCGATCTGCTTCTCTCGTAAGTCGATGAGAATGCAGGGGGTCCGAGCTGAGCAATCGAGGTGTCGGATCGTCGGGTGGGCCGAAGGCGAAGGCGAAGGGCCGAGAGGTCGGAGGTGATGCAGGAGAGAAGAAGTGAAGAAAGGACCGCGATGATGGGACGGACGGGCCGAGAGCGACGTCAACGACAATGATGGTGGTAACGGTAATGAGGATGATGGGATGATGATGAGGAATGGATGAAGGAATGACCGGATGGAGTTCTCTGTCCCCTTCCTGTGTTCCGTAAATGTGTCAAGGTGAACCGTCAGATTTTGGTCTGACAGGCAAAGCCAAAAAGGTAAGATGAGAGATACACACACACGTCTCTGTGACCCGGCAATCACCCAAAAAGAGCGAAGCAGGAATCTAGTCGGCGAGCGGAATTATTCGATGAAGCGAAGGCAGAGAGCTGTCGGAGTTGCTAGAAGTGATGCTCAAGCAATGCTCTAAGCTGCTGATGGGCCCTGTCTTACTACACTGTAGTATTTGCTGCAGTAAGGTGACCTGAACGGCTGGCTCGCTGGCTGATGTGCAAATGCGAGTGCAAATGCGAGTGTGAGGTGTGAGCGTGAGTGTGTGCGTTGTGTGGGTTGTTTCTCTTCCTGCTTGTGAGCTGTGTGGAGTTGGAATGAGCGAGGAAGGGGATGAAATTGAAGCTGCGCTGCAGTGCAGTGTCCAAGTGCAGCTGAAATGCAGGAAAAGCGCAAATGCAAATGCAGATGCAGCAGTAGTACTGTATCAGCAGCAGCGTCGTCGAAGTTAGGCGAGCGGCCGGTCACTGAAACCGACACTCACAGCAAGCAAGCTGACCAGACAGCAGCAGATGCGTCTCTATGTCTTAGACTGAAATTGCGGCTGCCCTTTGGATGATATTTATTTTGTTGTTTTTTTCTCTTTGGCGTTGGCTTGCGCTTGGCTTGCTCTTGGTTTTGGTCTAGGATTTTCGATTGGGCTGGAGCTGGATGGCAGGCTGGCATTCGGAAGCGATGTAGCCGCTCTCTCTTTTTCGTTTTAATTTAAATTTTTATTATTCCTCTTTGGCATGTTCTCTCGCTTTTGCTTTGCTTCAAAGAAGATGAATGAAATAGACAACCAACACACAACACACAGGCTTTTGCTGACCCTCAAAAAGTGAATAGCCGCCTGAATCGACCTCCGATCCTCCGCTTCAAAAAGATTCTCTACACTCACATATCCTTCTCATACCATTTGCCGAGAGCGTCTTGCCGTTCTAGAAAACTTCTGACAGTTGACTCGCTATCAATCATAGCTCAGCGTTGAATCCATATCTGTGGAGATCCCACCTTCTCTAATAATGTGACACTACCTGCACTTCTGACTCTCCTGTCCGTTTGTCTCCAACCGCTGTACGATAGCGCTTCATTTGCTCCGCAACCAATATCGGATGGATGTTAGCGACCGTTGCTTCTCCTCATGCGATGAACAACGGCAAGGGTGGGATTAGCATTGATACTCCTCCAGCACGTCACAGCTCATAACGGCGGCAGGCGTCGATGCTGCAACATACAGTACACAGTATCTGATTTGAGTTCCTCGTCTCTCATTTGCTGAAGCACTCCAATCAATGGTAGTGGGTGTCTTGGCGGTTGCTTCTCGTCGCATGAAGCCGCCAATTGTCTCGTCGTTCGGATCTGCAAAGATCGCTCTCCCCTATTTCTTGTATTGTACTCCTTTGACAGCAATGCAGCAACGTACTACTGGCTTCGCATCCATACTCCTTTGTTCTCATGGCTCTCAAGGAGCTATCGGCAAGCGGCACGCATTAGCTGCGATTGGCGCCCGGTGAACTTTTACCTCTCGACCGTATCCGAATGCAATTTCGCGCTAGCGGATCCACTACCCGAAGTTGTACTTATGTACTCATGTACTGTATGTATGAATGTGATTGCAGCGGCCTATGATGCTGTAGCAGCCAAGCTCAAAGTCAAGCAAGACTGCGTTTTCCACCAAGGATTGCGACGAGTGCTTCTCCCTTCGTGTTGTGCGAAGTCGCTCGTCTCTGATTGTCAAAATCTCCATATCGGGTGGTGCTTGGATATCGCGTCATTGAAGTCCCTCGCTGACGCCCACATTGACATCCAGACAACACAACACAAAGAGATAGGCGTCTTATCAGAAAGTGGGTGAGCGGATCTATCGAGGTGTTGGTTGGTGGACACTTCTTCTACGTGCCACTTTGCACTTTCATTGTTGTCACTTCTTGAGCCACGTTTCGGCTCCAAGCACGTCTTCGGATCCACACTCCATCGCCTCCTTCTCGCAACGGTCAACTTGACAATTACCTAGCCTCATCGTGTCTCCCTAACGTGCAGCTAGAACAAATCACAGCCAACATGTCTCGATCAGAGGTAGAAGAGAGCGACAGGGATGCAAACCTTTCGGCAGCAACAAGAGGTACCAAACAGATGCAGCCAAAGGGTTCGCCTAACGCGGCTTTTGGATGTGCGCCTTGCAGTGCATCTTAACTAGGCGAGGCGCGGCGCATCGCTGCAAATGAAACTACGGATCCTGAAATGCATTTCGCTTTTGGTCCCTTGGACAGAGCCGAGCATACCGTAGCGAAGGGTCTTGTGTTTCCCATGGAGAACTCGATACATGAGATGCCTCAACTCTGATTCGCTTGGTATCTCGGAACCTCTTAGAATGACGCTCGCCTCTGGTGTCGCCTCGTCGCGGTGGGCGACGTGAGGTGCAGACCCAAACGAGGCTGGAAAATGAGGCTATCCAAGCTCTAGCGAGTTATCAAAGCAGCCAACCCTGCTCGCCGTTGTTGACCGCAGCCGAGAGACCCTTTTTCAGCCAATCATCAAAACATCAGCCCATTCTGATATAATGGGAGCAAGCTTGAGGAGCAGTGACAAGGGTCATTGAGGCTTTCTTCCACCGCTGGCGGTTTCCGAGGCGAGCTCACCCTGGACCTAGGGGAGTTCTTATGTTGAGCTATCCTTGCCGCGGCAGACAGAAGGCAAGCCTGCCTTCGGAACACTCCGGTCGCTACAAACAAAAGAGCCTCGGCACAAACGAGTACCGTGGGTATCATGCTCTCAAATTCACGACGGCAGGACTATCGACAGGATGGCGTTGTCTGTACAGAACAGTACTGTACCTGCGCTCCAAGCAATGAACTCGAGCCAGTACAGTACTGTACAGTACAGTACAGTACAGTGAATTCAGGAACAGAAGAAGGAGAAACCAAGAGCAAGAGCGCTAAAAGAACAGCAAGGGGTTCTTCTGTTCCTGGTTCCTTGCTCGGAACGCGCTTCGAGTGTCTCTCGAATGTCCACGCTCAAGAAAGGAACCGAATCCGCACATCACCTGGCCTCTTCGCCACTTCTTTTTGAGCGCTGCAGATCTTTCTTCTAGTACATCAGCAGCGCTGCTTCGGCACCGTGTGCTCAGGCTTTGATCGTCTTTAGCGGAGCACGAATTCTTGAAAAGCGGAGCTGCAAATGTCCCGACAGGGGAACACCGAGCTCAAAAATCAAATTGGCGAACACGATACGAAGATGCTCTTACAACAGACGTAGCGATCCTTTCCAATCCACGGATCAGAAGCCGCAGCAGGATCTACTCCCTTGGTTTCTAATGGTGCTGTTCAGACGCACGTGTGGTTGAGGAAAGTGTCGGTGTGTCGGATGTGTGCCGAAGGCTGCCTCATCCTCTCGACATACGCTTCTGAGCTCACGGTCACGCTGAAAACACAGCATCGAATGCCAGATGTCACTGTCCACCTTGAGCTTGGTTTGGAGGCTTTTGATAGATGGAAGATGTGTGGCTCTGTAACTGATAGAATGGTTACGGCGATACAAACAGTTGCTGAATGAGTCGAGGCTCGCGGGAGTTCAATCCCTTGCTGCGGTGCTCTGTGGGTGTTGTATAAAACGCAACTCCGCTTCGCCGACGATACGAGATTCAAACATAATGCCGTTGCCCCTGCGTCAAAGAGATCTCCGGATCAAGACGATTATCGTCGCCATCATTATCATTTCTCGCCTGCTGCTCCGCATTTCTCCTTCTCGGTGTTCGGTAGCGTGGATCTACAGTTGATGAGACATGACAGCTTGGCGGCGACGGTTGGGTTGCATGTGATCTGTCGATCCCAACACTCCGCCTGCCTAGACTATTTCAATCCAACCCTTGCAGGCGTCTAGACCGGTGTGATCCCGATTGACGCTCCAGACTCATGTAAGTAGGGTGCGAAAGAAGGTTCAGCGGAAGCATCAACGTGGCTTTAGCCAGACCCTGAACCAGGTGGAGATCTTGATGAAATGGACGGTCGTCTATTGCTTGACGCCTCCGATTTGCTCTGTTTCCTGAGCCGGCTCATCTTTGTTGTCCTCGGTTGGAGCAATTTTGTCATTCTGAGAGCGGAAAAGCTCCCACTCTTCGACGACTCTACCATCAGGTAGCTTGCAATATCCGATCTCGTTTCCCTCGGCATCTTTGACGATTTCGAGCGTACCTCCCTGTTCAATGCAGTATACGCTGGCAGGATTGGCCATTCCGACCTTAGGGACCAACATGTTGATTCCGAATCAGGTATTCTGAGTGGCTCGAAAGATACAGATGATGCTGGTAGCAGAAAGCATGTCTGCAAAGACGAACAAGTCAAACGGATCTCCGCAGAGCTGTGTAAAAATGCGGAAATCTCGATACCCAGCAGGCTCAAGGCTATCCTTGTCACATTCCTCGCAAGTCAACGCGATGCACTCGGTTGGCTGGTCCCATAGTCTGGATTACCAGTAGTGCGATTCGCCCCGCAACGAGGCTTGAGCGTACAAACGCCGTTGTTCATCACTCATTCAGCACCTTGATTACACAGTGATGCCGAGTGCTGTGCGAGTCTCAAGACAGCGCGGAAACAATAAGAAGTTATATACTGTAATTGACCTGAGTGAAGAACGATAGCCTGGATACTTGCATTCTGAATAGAGGACCACGATAAGGTACGAATCACAAATTATCAGCAGAGGACAATGACGACTGGCCCAGATCTCCGTCCTCTTCCGCAACCGTCTCCACAAATTGATAGATGGTCACCAACCCGATCTGTCTTCGCTTCTGCGTCTCTTTCAATCTATCCAATGCCAGCAATGCTGCCGGTGCTGGAAGTGATCCAAGCAGATCCGCATGATGCAACGTGTTCGCTCCTCCCCCCTGAAGCTCATCTGCCGAGCCACCACCGTCTTCATCCTCTGAGCCATCCCCGCCTGTACCACCGACACGTGCACCAGCACCTCCATTGCCGCTCCGTCTAGCGCCTGGTGTAGATGCTCCACTACCACTGTAGAACCGTGACGAGTTCTTCTGCCTTGCCAACAATGCATCTTTGCTGTTGGGTGTAGCGGCTCCACCTTTAGCTTCAGAATTGTCGGTAGCGCTGCCAAAGACGTCGAAGAAGTCTTTCTTGCGTAATAACCTCCTAGCGAAGAAATCGGTGCTCATCAGCTGGACAACATCAGAGTCGCGAACCGAGTATCCCGTTGTGACACCCTCGCTAGCCGTCCTCGAATAGTGCGCCAGCGAAGACATTGCATTCGACAACGCAGTGTAAGAGCGCAAGAAACGCGACTCCTCCCCACCATCGTCTGTCTCCCTCCTTCGTCGTCCTGTGGCACTCTTTTCTACCGCATCGTCGTCTGTTCTTTCCTGCGTACCAGCAGTGCCTGGTCGCGATCGAGACTTGGACTGTGCGCGTGCAAGCGCAGAAATCGACTTGCTCCTCGCCGCAGCTTTATCTGGTGGAGCTTGAGATGCTGATCGAGAACCTTGTCGCGAAACCTGCCGCGAAGTCTGTCTAGATGAGTTGCGTGACTGCGGATAGTGATTGAGGGATCCACCGAACACGACGAGCTCGTTGTTGGGTCCAAAGTTGGCTCCCATTATTCTCGGTGGCATCTTGAGCTTAAGCAGCGCCTCGTTAGGACTGATCGCCTTTCGTGCTGGTCGGAACGCCATGGGCTCTTCTTCTGAATCCGAGTCCGAAACAGCTGACTCTTCGCCTCCAAGTCTCATATCAGCAGAGTCACCTTCGATCTCGTCATCCTCACGATTCCTCTCATCTTCATCGAGCAATTTGATTGGCTCTCCGATCAAGAAACGGGCGCAGATCTCCAAACACGGCCTCCCTGCTTTCGCCGCCTTGCTTGAGAGTCTTGTCAGCCCGCGCAGCAGATACGCTCTGGTCTTCAGACTGATGTTCGCGCTCTTCTCGAGATCGAACAGCGGTGGACGGTTAGGGTAGCTGGCTGGGAACTTGATCTTGATGCGAAGAAAAGCAGGTTCGTGGTCCGCCCAAGGTCCATACATAGTGAGGACGCACATGCGACCCGTGAGTTCGACTTTCTCAAACACAATGCGAGGAAGCTTACGGTTGATACCGATGATCTCGTCCCCCAAGCCTTGCGCTGTAAGACCAGGTTCGGCATCCGTCTCGTCTTCCGTAGTGAGTCCCTCGCGACCGAAAGCAACGCCAGTGCGTCTTGCACCTTTGGTACTGGTGGCTAGACGGGAGGGGAAAGTGCCGTCAGAGTCACGAGCTTGACTCGTCTCCCCTCCCGTCTGATCTTCGGAGAGGTTCTCTTTCTCGAGACGCACGTTGGCGATCCATTCGATCGGATCGACTGCGGGTGCCGCTGTCCGACCTCGATCCAGTCGCATCGCTGCACCGACCGTCTTTTTCGTGGTGCGAGAGTCCAAGGATTTGGCCAGCTTGCGACGCTCCTCTCTCTTGGCCGCTTTTTCTTGCTCCTTGCGTCTTTGCGAGCGTTTGTCAGACCCACCATGCTGCTCCTCCTGAATCGGCAGCGGGCGTCCAGAAGATCGATGCGGATTGGCAGGTCTTTGCTTCGATGATGCGCCTGTTCCAGTGACAGGCTTCCCTCGCAAATTTGCTGGCACTTTGAATGAGGAATTTCCACCACTATGTTGCGATGCGCTTCCACCTCCATACTTGGAACTGTGATGTGAAGAGCCGAAACGACTTCCTCCCTCTCCACCGGACTGCTTTGGCAGCGATCGTGCCAACTGATGCGCCTGGGAAGCTTGCACTCGTCCGAATCCGCTGCCAGATGCCAATTGCCCATCCATGCGTCCCCATGAGCGAGCAAATGTGTCCTTGGGACTGCGTGAAAATGGGTTGAGCTCGGACCCAAGATCGCCATGACTTGAGCTATGATTGAGACTTCTCTTGTTGCTTGCACTTGTTCCAAAAGGTGCGAGGGGGCTTGTCCTACCATCACGAATGATGTTTTGGAAGCCAGACGTCGAGGAACTGTATGGAGACGTGGCTTGGATCTTACTTCCACTGCCTTTACCGCTGAGCAGTGACCGTGTGGCGTGCTCGGGAGGAAGGATGGAAGAAGTGGTGATGTTGCTGCCTGAAGCTTGGCTCGCCATCATGGCGGCGTCCTCTCCATTGGGTGGTAGCGCGAGAGGCGGGTCGCGGTACGATATATCAGGAGCATTGGCTCTTGTGAGCAGAACACGAATAGGTCCGCCAGGCTTGTGACCGACTTTGCGTGTCGCCTCATCACTGACAGGCCAAAGTCGCAGCGTCTGATCCTTCGACCAGGTGATGAGCTGGAACTGTCTATCATCGCTTTCTTTGTCCTGACCTCCCTTAGTACGGAAGAGGTATTCTTTGACAATATCCGTATGACCAGCAAATGTCGCCTGTGGTTCGTCGGATTTGTCTTTCGCCCACATGCTCAATGTCGTATCTCCACGCTGCGGCAGCGTCATGACACCATTACCGAACGGCAAGTGACGAGCTCTCCACACGGGCGTCTTTGTCTCGATTACAGATTCTGCCTCTGTCACCAACTCCCTGGCACCAATTGCAGCTTGCGAGGTATCCGAACTCAGATTCCAGAACTTGACTGTCCTGTCGAGCGAACACGTCACCAACCTGTCCAAGCCCAAGCTCGTATCTCGGCTCCAATCAATGCCATAGATCTTACTTTCGTGGGCTTCGATGGTGGCAAGCGGCAGTGAACCTTTGCGATCGTCCCAGATGAGAACCTTATTATCGCATGTAGAAGCAAGGCGGTGTTCGCTAGCACGGTTGAACTTGACTTGTGTGACTGCTGCATTCCATGCTGAATAGCCTTGCGCTGGTTTTTGTCGACCTCCACCATCGGATGTTCCGCTCATACGAAGGTCCCAGACCCAAGTCCAGGTGTCGATTGAGCTCGAGGCGACAACTTCTGGATGGAAGGGAGACCAATTGATATCCGTAATAGCTCGCGTGTGTGCATGGAGAACGTGTTCGATGGCGGAAGATCTCGGTGTCGCAAGCTGAAATTGAGAAGCAGATATCGGTGTGTCACCGTAAGGTGAAGAGGCACTGATAGCACCGAAGCCACTGCGTGTGCCGCCTGTAACGCCGGAATGCAAGCTTTGACTGTTGTAAATGCTCTGATACGCGCTGCTTCGCTGAGTCGCAAAGTGTGGATTGCTTGGCATGACTGGGCTTGAGCTGCCGTGGACTGATCCGCGATGTAGCATCCTAGTCAGCGGAGGGGCAGCTCTAGGATCACCGGGTCTATCCAGGTTCCAAATCAACAGCTTCTGGTTCGACGTACTAGCAATCCAATTACTTCTCGCGGGATGTGGGGACCACTGAATGTCGACAGCTTCCCATGTTGTCATGTGTGCCAAGAACCGTGGCGGAGCAAAAGGATCCTCCAGGTCAATGATGAAGAGACCTTTTCGTGCAGCTAGAACGACATCGCGATTGGCAGGACTGATCGACATGGAACCGACTGGTTCCATGAATGATATCTCGCATGAGCGGTAGAAGGTGTTTGAGGGGTGACGTTGCGATATGGGCTGTTTTGCCACCTTAACTTCTGCAGAGGGTATTGGAATGGGAGCAGCAGCTCCATTGGGACCAGCTGTGGTGTTGGGGTCGACTGGGTCGGAGACTGCGCGCTGTGCGTCAAATCCATCTTGGCCAGCGGGCGGGAGGTGAAGAGGAGGCGAAGTGGTGGCAGCCGAGATTTCGGTAGATGGTAGTGCTGGACTGTTGGTATCTGATGCCATCTTGAGCACTTTCGGAGGTGTGTTCATCTCAAGCTACAAAGGTGGACCTTGAATTGTTGAGTCGCGCTGCGACGACTCCTGGGAGCGGTAGTTCAGGTCGAGGGGTGATATCGCATCATCGTGACTTTACCGTGCAGCGCTCGTTTAGGTTGCGCATTCTGTCGGGATCGATGAAGAGTAATATGAGGGTCGTAGGAGTATGCGGAGTGGAAAAGGGTACGGATCTATTCGTTATCAGACGGATGTCAGTCAGTTGATCTGGTCTAAGCGCTTGTGTGACTGTGAAATTGCAACCCCGCAAAAGTCGACTCCAATTGTGCCCGATTATCGGGGACGAAACTCAAAAAGTCAGGGTCTAGAAGTGGAAAATTTCCGACTGCCGAATTTGAGCGCGAAAAAAAGTGAGAGGACCTTGAAAAAAGTTCAAAAAAGAACGCCGAAATGAAGCATTAACTTTTTGTTGGTCTTCACATCCAACCATCTTCCACCAGAGCTTGTCACCACTGAAATACACCGAATACTTCTCACCCGGTCCCACCGTCACTGCTTCAAGCCAAGAAGTAGCATCGCCCAGTAATTTCAACATCATCAGCAGCATCACAATATTCAGAGCGCAATTATGGGTCTTTCAGGTCCGAAACAAAAGCAGCGCCTCGTTGGCTCTGCAACCACGCGGAACACAGCATGGCTCAACGACTCTTCCGCACCCGGCCAACGTATGCTTGCACAGATGGGCTGGACGTCTGGCCAATCTCTAGGTCTCACCATGCCTGGTCTCACCGAGAATCTCAAAGTTGCCTATAAGATGGACAACAAAGGTATCGGTGCCCAACGACACGAACGAGAAGCCAGAGCCAATGGCAAAGATATCTGGGTAGGTGGAGGTGGCGACTTGGGAAGTTTGTTTGAACGTCTCAATGCTGCCAACGCTGCATCATCATCGTCGTCTGCTGTGGCTTCCACTTCTACCTCTGACGATGAGGATAAGAAGAAATCTAAGAAGAGCAAGAAAGACAAGAAGGACAAGAAGGACAAGAAAGACAAATCATCTTCAAAAGACAGTTCTAAGAAGCGCAAACATGATTCCACATCTGACAAAGCCTCTTCAAAGAAGAGCAAGAAGGACAAGAAGAACAGAAGCTCCAAATCTGAAAAGGAAGAAGCAGTGTCGGCAGTGGCCAATGCCGATCCCTCGCTGGCGAAGGACGAGACTGCGGTCGCCGAGATTAAGAAGGATGTGATTCAGGGCAGACCGGTGCGATTGGCACATCGAGCCAAGTTTCTACGCGCAAAACGCATGGTCTCTGCCAACGATCTTGCTAGTGTCAATGAGATTCTCGGCATTGCATCTACACCATCTTCCTCTGCAGCCGGTACACCAAAAGCCGGATCCGGCACTTCAACACCAACGGCAGCACCAGCAAAGACATATCCAGGACCAGGAGGAAGCGAAATTGCTTTGATGGACGTCGATAGACGTTTGGAAGCTGAAGGGTCCAAATCCGACTCTGACTCAAACGACGATGATCAGCAGAAGAGGAAGAAGAAAGACAAGAAGGAGAAAAAGAAGAAGGAAAAGGAAGAGAAGAAGAGCAAAAAGAGCAAAAAGGCCGCCGCTGATGCCGATGCTGCCGCAGCACAAGAAGCAAAAGCTGCTGCACAGGCTGCCGCAGAAGCTGCAGTAGCAGAGGAGAAAGAAAAAGCGACACAGATCGGCACCAACTCGCAAGGACTTTTTGTGTTCGAGTATCTCAACCGTCGCTTGATGATTCGAAAGGCTCAGATTCAGAAACAGAAGAAAGCGGAACAGGAGGCTATTTTCGCAAGAGCTGCCCGAGTTGGTGCTTGAGCTTCGTCCAGCTGGTTTTCTTTCTTTCAACACATGTCTTCAGTACATTATACCCCCCTGCTTAGAAATGCAAGAACAACTCCTTGCATAGATTGGCTCGATAGCCAGTGATAATTGTTCTTGTTCTCGTTCGGGATTGAGATGCAGCTTCTTTCGTGATGATGATAAGGGGCCAATTTGGTGCTTTTTGATTTATGCAACCACATTTTCATGTTTCTTTTTTGGAGAAAACGCTCAAAGTTCTTTTTGTGAGCCGGGACTCGGCCTTTGTTCGTGTGGAGGTGTTGAGTCCAATTTTATTTGGTTTGATGCTTACTCTTTGCATCGGAGCCACTCACACTCGTCAAGGCTATCACAACAACCATTTGCCTTCATCTCGTGCCCACCATCATCGACTACTTGAACAACCCATACCTGTGCTTTGTGATCTTTCGGTCAAAACAGCAAGATGTCCTTCGCAGCTCCCAACGCCAACCCGCCTCCGAACCACGGTGGTTCCGTCTCCTCCTCTCCATCGTCTAACTCTCCCGGCGGATACCCATCACAAACAACGATCAACCTTGGACGCAATGCCGGCAAACTTGACCCGGCCATTCATCCGCCCCTACCTGTCAACCAAGTCGGTGCAGCGAACCGTTCTGCACAACTTCGGGGTATCGCTCTCGGTCTAGGAGGAGGAGTCCTCTCTGCTTTCATTTCTCGCAAGGCACTCAATCTGTCCAAGAATGCTAGTTATCTTTCGGGATTACTCGCAGGAACAGGAGTGGCGTATATTACGGCAAGACAGCAGTTGGAGCATAATCTAGGTGTGGTGGAGAATGCAGAGTTGGGTTTGAGGGGGCAACTTGGCGCTGGGGCGAAAGGTGGTGCGAGTGAGAGTGTTAGTGATGGTCTAAGTGCAACGGATCAAGAGATGTTGAAGTATGATTTGCAAGCGGGGAATGCGGGGGTTCATGAAGGAGGAGTGGCAGGGATGCATGAGTTCAGGGACAAGTATGCCAGCACGAGAGGTGATCATTGAGGCCTGCTGCGTTTGATTAAGCTGTGGGAGGGTAGCCAGCAGCAACCGCCGTCCAATACCAGAGCTAGAGGAAGGCTATGTTTCATTAGGAGCATGGCCACCAAAGTAGGAGGCTCCGGTCATTCTCGGCATCTCTGTGGTCTTCAGTATCACATCGCATGTATCGTCGAGTCGGGATTATCTACACTGTCATTACATGCGCCATGTCCACACGGTCGAACTCAATTCTCAATGAAAGGACACAGCATTCTCACCCTTCCTTCACTTTCTTCTCATTGGGTTTGGCAAGATCGCATGCCTTGATATGGACCATTCAGAAAGCCTCTTCAACATATCAGATAGACACCCACAAAAAATGGGAAATAGAAAAAAGAGCAACTTGTGCCTGCCTCCTAGCCGACTCGAACGACTGACCTCTTCATTACTAGTGAAGTGCTCTACCGCTGAGCTAAGGAGGCACAAGGGAAGTCTTTTTGGACTTGCGTGCGTTCTGGAGCGAATATTGCATACATATACCATTTATCTTCTTTAGGCTTCGGGAGAATTAATCCACCTCCTACTCGACTCTCCTAAAGCAACATGTGAATCCTCGCAAACACAACATCCCCGGAGGATAACCTTCGCATACCGAATTTGCTCCAGTCTGGACAAAGTTCTGATCAAGGTCGAGTCTCGGTGCTGGAAGGAAAGCGAACTGGAATGGGGAAAGACAAGGCAGGGTTTCCGACATGTGACGGCATGATTGATCGATTAGAGACGGTGTCGATTTAGGGCATGGCTTCGCTTGTTGAAGGAAGCGGGTTCGAAATCTGAATATCGAGCCAAGCCAAATCGAATCAAGCAAAACGTGAGAGGAAAGACAAAAAACAAGTGAGACAAAAGAGAGAAAGGAACGGCGAATTTCTGCTTGTCAACTGCAAAGCTGCCAAATTGCTACTGTATTTGCTCGCCGTGTTTGGGCGGACGAGTGAGTGAGCATGTGCGAAAACACAAGTACCGGCGTGTCAAAAAGGGCACACAGGTCACAAGTGTGTCTGGATGCGGGGGCCCAAAGTTTTCCAAGTCTTCCAATCAGAGGAGTAAGAGTGGCAACAGCAAGAAGAATGAAGATCATCAACTGTGCGTCTGAGTCTGCGTCTCTCTCTCGCTTGTCGATTAAATTTGAAGAGCGGGAAGAAAGGAGAGAAGCACGAGCCATCCTCTTGTGCAGCGTGCATATTGGAATTTTCCAACTGTGCCTCTCCCTGCACTGCCTGCCACTGCACTGCACTCCACTGTCGGCTGATAGGGTGGCAACGAGAAGCACAATTTGACATCTAGTGAGGGTCACTCGATATATCCTCTTGAACAATCACAAGTCTCATCTCTTCGAATCATACCACCACCACCACCTCCTCCTCCTCCTGTTTCATCTCTTGCAAGACCACTATCAACTGATAACAGTTTCGAGGAACGAACGAAGTCCAACACACACACACGAGCTATCCATCATCATGGCAGCTGCCAACACCTCTGCCGCTCCGGCACCTATCGACTATACCAAAGCCACCGATGGCACTGGTGTAATTGGTGGTGATCCTTGGCTCGAGCCTTTCGCTCCCGCTCTTCGCGAGCGCTACTCTCTCTATTCCTCCTGGCTTTCCAAGATCAAGTCTACCGAAGGCGGCCTTGAAGCCTTCTCCCGTTCCTACCTCAAGATGGGTTTCCAGATCGACCCCAAGACCCAAGCCGTCACCTATACAGAATGGGCACCCAACGCTGTTGAAGCTTCTCTTATCGGAGACTTCAACAACTGGTCTCGTGACACTCACAAGATGACCAAGGACGATTTTGGCAAATGGCACATCACCATTCCTCCTACCAGTCCCGGTCAGTGCGCCATCCCCCACGATTCCAAGATCAAGATCTCCATGGTTCTTCCTTCAGGTGAGCGTATCGAGCGTTTGCCTGCTTGGATCCTCCGTGTTACCCAGGATCTCAATGTGAGCCCGGTGTACGACGCTCGATTCTGGAACCCACCTGCAAACCAACGTTATACCATCAAGCACAAGCCTCCTCCCAAACCTACCAACATTAAAGTGTACGAAGCTCACGTCGGTATCGCCACTCCCGAAGCCCGTGTCGGCCAATTTCGCGAATTCACACGAAATGTGCTTCCCCGAATCAAAGAGCTCGGCTACAACACCATCCAACTCATGGCTATTCAGGAACATGCTTACTATGCTTCCTTCGGCTACCAAGTTACCAACTTTTTCGCTGCTTCAAGCAGGTACGGTAACCCAGAAGATCTCAAGGAGCTCATTGACGTTGCGCACTCGCTCGGCATCACCGTGTTGTTGGATATCGTCCACTCGCATGCTTGTAAGAACGTGTTGGATGGATTGAACATGTTCGACGGTACCGATCACCTCTACTTCCACGAAGGTGGAAAAGGTCGACACGAGCTGTGGGACTCGAGGCTCTTCAACTACGGTCATCACGAGGTATTGCGTTTCCTGTTGAGCAACTGTTTGTTCTGGATGGAAGAGTACGGATTTGATGGATTCCGATTCGATGGTGTCACATCGATGCTCTACACTCACCACGGCATTGGAACTGGCTTTTCGGGTGGCTACCACGAATACTTCGGTCCTTCAGTAGACGTTGAAGCCGTCGTCTACCTCATGCTTGCCAACGACCTTATCCACCGTGTTAACCCGAACGCGATCACCATTGCCGAAGATGTTTCTGGTATGCCTGCACTTTGCCGACCCGTTAGCGAAGGTGGTGTTGGTTTCGACTATCGACTTTCCATGGCTGTACCCGATATGTGGATCAAACTCCTCAAAGAAAAGAGCGATGAAGATTGGGACTTCGGAAACATCTGTTTCACTCTCACCAACCGTCGTCATCTTGAAAAATCGATCGCTTACGCCGAATCGCACGATCAAGCCCTTGTCGGTGACAAGACAGTCGCTTTCTGGCTTATGGACAAAGAGATGTATACCAACATGTCGGATCTTACGGAACGAACCCAGGTGATCGATCGAGGTTTGGCGTTCCACAAGATGATTCGGCTTATTACACATGCACTTGGTGGTGAAGGATATCTCAACTTTATCGGTAACGAATTCGGTCATCCTGAATGGCTAGATTTCCCACGTGAAGGAAACGGAAACTCTTTCCACTACGCTCGACGTCAATTCAACCTTGTTGACGACCATCTCCTCCGTTACAAGTATCTCTATGCTTTTGATTCGGCTATGAACAATGCGGAGGAGAAAGTCAGATGGCTTGCTGCACCTCAAGCTTACATTTCCCTCAAACACGAGTCTGACCGCGTAGTTGCGTTTGAACGAGCAGGGTTGTTGTTCGTATTCAACTGGCACGCAAGCAACAGTTACACGGATTACAGAATTGGTGTGGATGTACCTGGAAAGTATAAGGTGCTATTGGATACTGATGCGAAGGAGTTGGGTGGTCATGGAAGGGTTGATCATGGAACAGAGTATTTCACGACGGATATGGAGTGGAATGGAAGGAGAAACTTTGTTCAACTGTATTTGCCAACTAGGTCTGCTGTTGTGCTTTACAAGGCTGATTGAAAAGCAGTACTGCGTTCTCATTTGTATATAGTCATCTACTCGAGTTAGCCTCGAAATCACAAAGCGTTCTCATACGTTCTCATGGATGTCTGATGAGCGCAGTTTGTTTCAAGTCCTTCGAACCGTAGCTTTGCGAAGTGCTCAACTCCCAGCGATCTCGCAACCACCATCACCATACTAAACCTACCAAAAATATTCTTCTGAGAAAGGCGATAAAAGCAGATGGTATATGTATGCAATACTCGACTTGCCACACAAGCGAGTCAAAAATTGACTCTTCTTGTGCCTCCTTAGCTCAGCGGTAGAGCACTTCACTAGTAATGAAGAGGTCAGTCGTTCGAGTCGGCTAGGAGGCAGGCACAAGTTGCTTTCACTTTTTTTTTTCCCCTCCAATTTTTTAATTTTTTCTCACGAGCCAATAGTCTCTTCCTCCGTCGGTCAACGGAAGGCAACACAACAGGTGCTCAGCTTGTTAACCATGAACTGAAACGGTCGTTGGACAACACTAGTCCATGTCGAAGTGGAATCGATGCTGATAGATGGAACATGAGTGTAAAACCACAACAGACTCCGGAAACTCAATTGTCTCTGTCTGCACCAGCATGCTAGCCTCTCAACAACGAGTCAGCACATCGTCCACACTCAACGCAGCAAGCAACCACAGAAAAGACACCCATTAAATCACTATCTAGAAATACAACAATTCCCAATCCATTCCCAACCTCTCTATCTCCAAACGCTGCTACTGTCACTTGACAGCATTATGTCTCAACCTCTCATGTCTTAACATAGCATCTTTCCTACTAAAATTAGCACCACACGTCTTACACTTCCACTCCACAACCGCCGTACTCTTCTTCGGATCCACCTCTTTACCCAAAACCACACAATCTTCCAACTTGAGTTTACCTTCCCTCATGAAACCCGCCTCTTCTCTCGCATGAATGGTTTCTCTATGTCTAGCTAGATCATAAGGTCTATGGAAAGCCGTTTGACACGAAACACCCGTGATTGGGCTGACATAATCGCACTTGGTTGTTCCGTCGGCTGCAACGCTTGCAGTCGAAGCTTTAATGGTGGTGGGTTTGGAAGCTTTTGGTTTCGTTGCAGACTTTTTGGTCGAGGTGTGAGAGCCAGGCGAGTTGTCTTCGTAGTCTGATTCGTTGCCGTTACCCGAACCAGAGTTGCCCGTCTCGGATGATTCTTCCTCTCCACTGGCCTCAACCCGATCGTCCTTAACGGGAAGGTCTGTTGGAGCAGCAGATGGAGCGGGTTGAATAGGCGCAGGTTGTCGAGCAGCAGGAAGAAGAGGAGGCGGTGCTCCGATCTCCTGTTGCTTTCGGTCACTGGTCTGTGCACTCGATCGAATAGAAGGAGATATACTACCTTCATCTTGACTCTCATTCATGCTACGCACGCCACCAGGAGGAGCCACGCTCATTCCGCTCTCCTGACTACCCGGGATGTAGCCATATCCACCCAAAGCACCTGGCATGTTCGCCCGTGATGAGGGGACATATGGCCTACTGCTGCGATCGCTGGTATCATCCACCGATTCCGACGACGACTGATGCTGACCGAGACCAGGTCTCTGAGTCTGAGCCGAACGTGGGTCAAGCTGAGAATAGCGAGAGTGAGCGTGATTGCCAGCATTTTGACCATAAGGCTGCTGCTGATGCTGATGCTGATGGTGGTGGTGATGTCCATTGTGTTGATGATGGTGTTGCTGCTGATGGTGAGGGTACGAGGCATATGGTTGAGCCTGTCGCGAGTTGTACTCGGCACCTCGACGATAAGCATTTCTTCTTCCTAGACGATCATCCTCTGAATCACTGCTCGAGGCTGAAACATCCGAGAAACGAGGCTGGTTCATGTGTGCTTGTCGGAAAGCCCATGGCTCGTTGCGAACGTGCGACCATGTGTTGCTACCGGTGCTCGAAGTGCGCTCCTTGCCCAGCAATGGTCGAGGTGGCATCGCCGAAGGAGATCCGGTAGCACGGCTGCCATCGGCCTTTATGGGGTAGTTCAAGTAAAGGCTGCTTGGCCCGCCTCGAATCATGCTTGGCCTCATGTTCGGTGGGTAGTACGGCCTCTCATCCTCATCATCATCGGTCGAGATGGTATCACCACTGTCAGCTGGACTGAAGAGGCTGCTCTGAGAGCCCGATTCTTGACTCGCAGATCCACGTCCATCGCTCTGGTTGGGATAGGGCGATCGACCGTTCGGCGGACTCTGGTGGACACTGGGACCAGGCCGCTTTTGCTGATAATGATGCGGTCGTGCAGTGTCGTTGCGACTCATCGGCACGGGTCGTGCAGCATAAGCAGCATCGCCGGTTGACGATCGTGCTCTCGGCACATTCTGCTGCGACGCCGTTCGGGGCGTGTTGGCACCACTGTGCGAAGCTGAATATCGTCCAGACCCTACTTTTGCATCGGACAAACCAGGAGGCACAGTTGCAAAAAGACTGGGCATCTTGCCAAGGCCCGAGTGGGACAAGGCATTTTCCACATCGTCATAGTCCAAGAAGGCTTCCTGAGGGCTAACGGTGAGACCACTCGACTCCCGTTTCAAAGGTCGTCGTGCATCTGGCGCGTAGCTGTTGACAGATTCTGTGGAAGCCATTGAGACAGGCCCTCCTCTCTGAGCTAGTTGACTCTGCGACATTGTAGGTGGAGGCATGTTGGGTCGTTGCTGCTGCGAATGTTGAGAGTGGGGTGACTGTTGCTGCGCGTAAGCAATCTGAGAGCCTTGAGTGGATTGCGATTGACGCGCCCAATCCGGCAGATAGTTTTGCGAGTGGCGGGCAGGAGGATAAGAGTTGGGACCAAAGCCGGAGTCGAAGGTGCTGCTGCGAGTGCGTAAGTCGGAACTGTTGCGGTGAGCGAGAGGTGGCATTTCCTCGTCCGGGCTGCGTTCTTGTTTTGGTCCCTGATTGGCTGTCTGACTTGACTGACTCTGAGATTGGCCACCAAGGTCGTAGTCGGGAAATAAGCTGAAGGAAGGTGCGACACCTGCTTGCATAGGGTCGGACGATGCCGACAGCGGACTCGTCTGCATGTCATTTGGTCGAGGTGTGTAGTCCTGTTTCTGCAGAATGTCGCGTAAAGGTCCTTTAAAAGCGCGAGTGTCGACACCAGCAAGTTCTGCTCTGATTTGTGCTTTAACACGTTCTTGCTGCTCAGGAGTCATACCGGCAGTGGAGGGTGAGGTTAATGCTGACGAGGGCGCACTTGGGTCATACTTGCGAGATGGCATAGACTCGCCTAGACTCAGATCATGCATAGGTGCACCGAGACTACCGCTGGGTGGATCAGGAGGTGTAACGCGCTCGTTGGATGCCTGTCCGGAAGAGCCGCTAGTACCTTCACGACTAGACCGTGAAAGTGCTGCAGAAGGTGGGTAGACCTCGCTTCGCTGTCGTTTGCGTCTTGGGCCGCCTACTTCATCGAGCGTATCTGGTAATGGTGCGGCTACATCTTCAAAAGTTGGGGATTGCCTCGGTGAGCGATGCTTGGTGAAAGAGCCAATGCTGGGAAGTTCTTTACTGCTGGGAGATGATGAAGCCAAGGCTTTGCTGCGATTTGCTTGCGTCGCCGGCTCGTCAAAGAGAATGAAATCTTTCTGAGGTGCCATCTTTGCTGTCCTTGCCAGCAGAAGGGTCAAGGCGCGGCTGGCTATGACTTGTTCTGTCGCTGCGATTTCAAGCAGGTAGGCCTGGTTGGGAATCGCAGGGCTACAATCTCTGCGGATCAGCGCTGCCGTAACGATTCGCTGACGATGGTGCTACGATGAAGTAGCTTACTAGTAGTTGAGGTCGGCGGTCATGCGCGGTATGACTATGCAATAAGGTTGAGATCAGGTGTTTTCTGTATGTCGAGATGGCAGGCAGAGCAGTTGTTGTGTTGAATCTGATATGATGCTGTCTTCAAACGATCCTATGACAAACGATTGCCTTATAGCAAGGTGTGGATGGTGTAGAGATTGAAATGCTCAGCTTGTCGGGTGCGCTCGTTGAATTGTACCGAAGGATGTTCAGGACAAGTAGTGTGGAGCAAAAGCTGCTTCTCGGTATTGTTGAATGTATATTCGCTCGCTCAACAATGGCTGGGGAGGACGACAATGATACCTTTCGATGATTGTCAGTGATCTGACAACGAGGTCAAGGATGGAAGCAGTTGGGACTGTGTTGTCTGTTGCTAAGTTTGCGGATCAGTACGGTTGAAAGAAGGAGCGTGAATGATGGTGGCCTGCAAGTGTGTTGTAGCAGATAGAGATGCTGTTCGTGGTATGCGAGCGATGTCAAGGTCGAGAAGGTGCGAAGGTCGGGGAAGACAGAAGAGTGTGACAAGTGTGAGTGTTGGTTCTTGCACACTTTGCAGCAGAAGGCACGAGAGGCTTTGGCTACGTTCAAGCCACGCGAAGACAGGGAGAGAGACGAGAGCTAGAGAGAGAGGAGAGGCCATTGTCACTGCTACCGAATTCTGTCAAGTTCCTTGCGTCTGCGGCGCCAGAGGAAGGGCGTCTGCAGTCAAATGCATAATGTGAGCCAAAAAAAAAAAGTGAGTGGAGGCTTAGGAGCGTGAAATGCGGTCACCACACGCAGACACAACCAAAGAATCAACCCTTTGCGACTTCATCCCGCTTTCTGTTCTGTCTGACTTTTCTGTGCATGGAATCTCACTACACGGCGCCATGATCCGACACCATTTCACTTGTACTGCTCGAAATGTGCGTCGGAAGGAGCGACAGCATCCTGTGATGAGATGCGGTGTGTCGTGTTGTGTTGCGTAGGAAAAAAGGAGAAGGTCGACATCAGCCTGCAGATCGCTAACCGCGTTTCAGCCGTTTACCAACGTAAGCCTTTCTCCTCGCTTTTTCGATAAAGCGGTATGCTCACTCCTTTTTTTAACCTCGCTTCAATTTATTTTTCTCAGCGTGGCGCATGCAAGCACAATGAGCTCTCCGATGCTGGCTGATCATCGACGTCACCTTTCAGAAAATGCTGTTTTATCTTCGTAATTTTATTCTTCGATAAAACATTTACTCCCGATTTCACCAAGTGAGCCGGCAAACAAGGCTTATCCAGAACCAACTTGTCTTCCTGATTTCTGGTCGGAGAGGTGTTCCGCTCCGTGCTGTGCACCCGGGTCAGTTTGGCTCACCCTCAGAGGATGACTGGTGTTGACCCGGCTGAACCCTCATGTCAAACAGCGCAAGCTCTCATCAGGCTCTTGCCTGCATCTTACTTCAAAGCCCACGCGCGGATCAGAACATGTGACTGTGGGTATCATTTCTACTGCCCAACATACTTCTACACAGTGTGAAAAAGCTTACTGCGAAAGATCAGCATCGTTGAAAAGCACATTCAGTGCCTTCAAGCCCTTGGCAACGCCATAAGATGCGCTCGCCATGGTCGACTTGGTGCTCTTGTCAAACACCTCCTGCCCTTGCATCTCGCTCAGCTTGTCGCAGTTGTCTGTCAACTCATCAAGAATCCTCTCGCCTTCGCTCTTGCTCTTGGCTGGCAAGTTACCCTTTGAAATGGCTACGATCGACGAGACAATCGTGGTGATCTGTGTAAGGTTCTCGCTCAGCTGAACGCCTTGTGCTCCCTCGCGAATTGCAGAGAGCAGAGCCTGGATCGAGTGAACGATGGCTTCCGTTTGCACTTCAATGTAGTTGCGTAGTTCTGACCAGTTTTCCTCTCCGTTCTGACTGCCGAACCCGCTTCCGCTTGCAGAGGTCGTAGTCTGCAGGCTGTCGTACGTTTCAGATCGCTGCACTTGGCTGTCGCTCGACTGAGGAGATGGCGATGCTGCTCCGCTGCGTGGCAGCATTCCGTTGATGCCTTCAATCGCTGCTGTTGGTTTGGCATCCGCCATGAAGCGCTTAGCTCCGTGCAAATTGGGCATCTCGGGCATCGCTGTCATGCTTGGTGTGCTTGCGTTGGCACTCCCCACTGATGAGATCGAAGTCGCTCTGCTGCGCCAGTGGTTCTCACCACCCGAATCCTTGCGAATCGTCTCAGCCTTGTATCCGATGGGCGAGTATCGACCCATGGTGGGGCTGTTGCGAATGCGTGGTGAGAAGCGATCGTCGCCTGCCGCCGAGCTAGGATTGAGACTGGCAAAGCTGTACGAGTTGGCCGTGTTGGGCGATAGAGTGGCGCTCGCCTCCCGATTGGCTGACTGTGCGTTGATATGAAGCGGCTTGAGCTTGGCGGCTGCCGACTCCTCCCCGAATGTAGCCTGGAACTCGTCCGTCTCGACTTTGCTTGCCTTGCGCACCTTGAGCAACTTGACCAAGTCCACAATCGTCGCTGAGACGTGGCTTGCAGCAGCATCCAGCAAGCTGACGGGCGACAAACCGTGCGAAGATGCGTGATTGCGGCATGCCGTCATGAGGTTGTTGAGCGTGGCGGAGCACTTGGACTTGAGCGCCATCAGCTGTTCCTGATCCTCGGGCGAAAGCTCGGCCAAGTTGGCAGGAATTTGCTCGTACTTGGACACATCGTCGGTTACAAGCGTTGTCGCCAACACCACTGTTTTCATCGACAGCAGTACATTGCCAGGCGTCTTGCTACGCGCTGCTGCCAACAACTCGTCGATCGAGCTCTGGAATGCTGTAAGATTGACATCGGCGATAGCACCCTTCTCGGAAGCTGGCAGGAAGTCGTCAGCTTTAGGCGGCTGGACGTAGAGCTGTGATGTGGCTTTGAGGTTGCGCAGTTCTGTCTTGGCCGTCTCGTAGAGTCGCTTGTAGTTGGCCATCTGCGAATTCAGATCCTTGATCACCATAACATCGTTGTCCCTGTCCGCCTGCATCTCGTCGTTGCGTGTCGAAAGCTCGCGAAGCTCTTCGAGAAGATTGCTCACTTCTTGCTTGAGCTCGCTCACCACCTCGGCCTGCTGCGAGTGATCCCTTTGCAGTGCTTCATAGTCGGCCTGTCCACCAATCTCGGCCTTTTCTTGCAATTCTCTTCTAATTGACTCGATCTCGGATTCTTTCTCGGTTGTGAAGGCGCGATGACGTTCGCGACCATCCTCGTGTTTCTGCTTTGCCTCTTCTATTTCTTTGCGCAGTTGTACGAGTTGCTTGTCCAACTCTTCGTTGCGTCCAGCCAGCTCGTCTGCTTTGCGTGCGCGTGGAGCAGCTTCGGCAATCTGCGACTCGAGCGAGCTGACTTGCTGTTGAAGTTTTGCAATGCGCAACTCGTAGTCAGAGCGCATCTTCTCTACCGCACCAGAGGACATATCAGTGTCGAAGGCGCTCGAACGTCCTAAACTGGGGCTGGCAATGCTCCCTGCCGTGTAGCCGTTGAAGAAGCCGGTGCCAACACTACTTGCTTGGCTGTACATGGTGCTTCGGTTATCTGCCATGCCGTTGACGCCATTGGAGCCCATCGAATCGCGTAAGGGAGAAGAGACGCGTTCTGAGATGTTGTCATTGCTGCGGTCGCCCGCCTTGGACGCGCTGCCGGAATAAGGCACTGCGATGTCTTCTTCGACTAATGTGCTCTTGGCAGGAACGATGCGATCCGAGGTAGAAGGTTGTGGTTGGCCCATCGAGTCTTTGCGCTGCAAGGCGGCTTCGGCTTCGTCGCGCATCTGCTGTTCCCTGGCTTTCTCGCGAGCGATGGCCTCTGGTCGGTACTCCTCCTTGAGTTCGGGGAATCTTCGCTCGAGCTCGAAGAAGACGTCGGAAGCAAGGTCCTTGAACCGATTCTTTGGCAATGTGGCGAGCTTCTGCCTTGCCTGATTCCTCTTGGGATGGAACTCGTCGCGGACTGCAAGGAAAGGCTGACTGTTGCCGTTTTTGGCATTGTTTTGTCGACGCATGAGCTCGTCGTAGACATCTGTAGAGAGCTCGGTGAATTGTTGCTTGCTGAGACGAGTGAGCTTCTCGCGTGCATTAGAGCGCGGCGCTGTCTGCTCGACCTTGGCAAGGTGAGTTCGCAAGAAGCCGAGAAGCTCGACATAGTGAGAACGACCGACTCGCTTGATCTCTTCAGTGTCTGGTCGTATTCGACGGTATCTGGAGCCAGAAGGTTGTGATGAACTTGTAGACGAAGCAAAAGAAGCGTCCTGATTGCTGCTGATGTTGTTCGAGATAGAGCGTGGGCTAGAGGCTGGAGCATCCTGCAGCTGGATAGACGGAGCTCCCTGCGGCGACGAGATTGTCGGTCGCGGTGATGTGGGCGGTTGCGAGGGCGGATAGTTCTCATAGGATGCGGCGCCGTTGGACGGGTAGAAGCCCATTGCGGAGCCATTGGAGGATGGAGCATATCGGGGCACTGATGGCCCCTGTCTGCTGCCGCCGTTGATGCCGTTCATACTAGGAGGGCCCGACATTGGGTTTGGATTGAAGTGTTGATGTGGTGGCTGAGGCGGGGGTTGCATGGGCATCATGGCGAAAGGGCCAAAGTCTCTAAGGGATGGCTTGCCTCTTTGCTGTCCCTATTAGAGAAGTTCGGGGAAGCCGATGGCGTGAGTGGTTCACCGCACTTTCGGATGTCGATCTTTACGAGCAAGTGTGAGTTGCCTGAGAGTAAAAGGGCCGTGTAGATGGAAGAGCCGATACGAACTGGTTCTAAAGTGAGTTCCTGGCTGGTTTGAAATCTGGTAGGCACCGGACGTGATTCCTTGTTGTGCGTCACGTCGCGAGGAGGTGCTATGGAGCAGAAACGTTGTGGTTGATAGGAAGCGAAGCGATTGACCGTTGAGCGGATGTAGGAAGAAAGGCTCGTTTACTGATGCTGATCGATGACTTCAGCTTTGACAAAGAGGAGACCGTCGACGAGAAAGGGTGTGGCTACAGGGATCAGAGTCAAATGAGGCTGATGCGGTCCGAGTCCGATATGAGGTACGAGATGGTGGTGAATGGAGAATGGTATCAAAGCAAGATATGAAAAAGGCCCAGTCAAAGGCCAAGAGAGGGGATAGACACGGCCGAAGCGAGCAACCGAGCGAGAGAGTGAGCGTGTGTGTGTTGGTGGCAAGCAAAAGGAAAACGAAAGGCAAAAAGCAAAAGCGAAGCGAAGCGTTGGGTCGAGCTTCTCGAAAGTGGCTGCCATGCTGTTGCAGCAAGTGCTCTTGCTGATGAACCCACTTCAACTCAACTCAAACAGCAGAGAGGGGCAGTGCAGCACGCTCATGAACTTAATCTCTTTGCACACACAATCAATCATCCGGCTGCAGACGGAGAGCAAGCAGACAGACTCGGGTCCAAACTGAGACACAGACACGGACATGGTCACGAAGGAGACAGCCAGCAAAATGGGAGAAAAAAGAAGACTCACTTCACGCCTGACCTTCACGTTGGACCCGTGGCGATCTTGCCAAGTACAGTAAGTGAGTCAAAAGGGGGCAGCGGCCAAAGGAAATGAGAAACGACTAGAAAAGTGCCTCCCCTTTCTTTTCCCCCCTGATGCCGAGCGAGCACAAAAAAGAAAATCGCAACGCGCTTCGGCGTGTGCTGGCATGTGTAAGGTAAGAGGAATTTGACCGTTGTTTCCTTACGAAGCTCGGCTGAAGTTGAGGGTCTTCTGCCAGCCGGCCAACCAACCAAAATTTGGTTTCTGAGTTTTGCTTTTGCCAACGCGTCTTACAGCTCGCACTGCACGCGAATCAACGCGAATCCACAATCATACACATCACAACACAACACAAAACGCACAACCCTAGGCATGCTGCCAGCTCGACTCGCGAAGTTTTCTGTTCCTGCCCTTCTCAAAGACGCAACAGAGGAAGAAAGACAGTGGAGCCACTGTCTCTGGCCGCTGCCTGATCAAGTCCGAGTCTGTTCGTTCCTCTTCAGTATTGTTTGACTCTGAGGCGAGTGGTAGCAGCTTATGAGTAAAACACATCGACAGCTGAGATGAGACAGCACAGTACCGTGCGATGGAGATCGTTGAGAGCTTATGGCAAAAAAGTCGGCCTCAAAACGGTGCCAAGAGCTCGCGACTTGATACTCCGACCCATAAAGCTGTAAAGCATGTCCGAAGCCTTCTTGCCATCCTCTGCCTGTCCTACAGTAGTTGTGTAGCACGGCTCGACGTTGGTTGTCGCGATGCCCGTCGCGTTCAAGGTAGATGACATCGACAGGCTGGCAAGTGCGGCGAGGACTGTACACAAACAATGATACCGAGGAGCATTCAAGGATAAGGCTAAACGTTCAGGCCTCGTCTAGCGTATGCTCTAACCCTCACCAGAGACTTCGAGCCATTTTGCATCGGTACTTCCGCCTCGCTTTGGTCTCGATTTGGCGATGGAAGCTGCGGCATGAAATGTCGGTTGGCCCAGCCTTCCATAGAACACGTCACCTGGAATGTCCCTTGCTGTGCCTTTTTCGCTCATGGCTACAGGCTCAGCATCAATGCTTGATCCCTTGGAAGAGGTTCGCTCTCATAAGTATATCGAAGAAGCTATTCCTCAGGTAGAGATAGAAACTTGTGCAGTAGTAGCACTGTTAGAGAGCTCGCCGTAACATGCTGCGGGTCTTTCATCGGGAACACGACAAACCCAGGATCGCGATACGCTGCCTCCACATTATATATGACTTTACATCAAACGCTCGGTCCACCGCTCGTGGATGCTGCCAGGAAAGTGACGTTACTCATGCTTCTAGCTTTGACAAGACCGTACAGTGCAACTGCTTCAATGGCTATTTGCTGCAGCCGAGCATCTGACAGCTTCTTTACTTGGAGTTCCTGTTCTCCGGCACTCTACCGCTGCTGAAGCCTATGATTCATCGAACTGCCGTCTCCCTGGTGTCACATGGACCATCTTCTTACGAGATAGCCAAGAATATCTTTTCCTGCTGCAAGTGGCGGTGTAGACTATGAGATCACACTGCTTGCCGCTTCCTCAGTTGTGAACAATGCAAGGCCACATCGAGCCGCCATATGATGTGATTTTCTCTTTCTCTCTCTAGAGAGGCGATTGCACCAAGAAGCGACTTTTGCCGAGAGTTGATCTCTCCCTCCACGCAGCAGACCTGACGTGAGCCGGAGTCAAAGCATACTTATACCCTTATTCGCTAGCTACGACCATCAACCTCACCTCAAAACATCATATCACATCACATTTCATAGCATATCAGAACAACAATGTCGACCAACACTCAGGCTCACGATCCCACCGCCCAGGGCGCCGCCCACAAGGGTCACGAACTCACCCCCCAACAGAAGATCGACACCCTTCTCGAGATCACTAAGCACATCGGCACCGGTATGCTTACTTCTCGCTCTCCCGATGGCAAGCTCGCCTCTCGTGCCATGGCTCCCGCCACCACCGAAGGTCTTGTCTTCTCCTTCTACATGAACACCGACTCTGGCAAGACCGACGATGTCGAGTCTGACCCTCAAGTCAACGTCGCTTACTTTGACCCGAAGACCACCGACTGGGTTTCGATCTCTGGTCGTGCCGTTATCAACCGTGACGCTGCCAAGATCAAGAAGCACTGGAGCAGCAGCTTGAAGGCATGGTTCGATGACAAGAAGGACGGCAAGCACACAGGCGACCACAACGATCCTCGTGTTGTCTTGCTCGATGTTCAGCCTGAGGAGATCAGGATCTTCAAGGCCGATGGAAAGCTCGCACAGCTAGGTCAGATGGCAAAGGCTGCGGTCAGTGGCCATGCTGCTAGCCCTGGTAAGTTGCTCATCTTGACCAGCCAGGAAATTCAGCTTGCCGCCGGTGTTTACAAGGTTCACCACTAAGTTATCTAAGTGTAGTGTTTAGCAATTGTAACATGATATCCCCATCTCATTCGGTTTTGTTAACGTTGACAACGTTTTAGACTGCTGGTCGCGTTTTCATGCTTCTGTGGAGTTGATGCGTTTGTGTCGATAGAAAACGGATCGATGTGGTGAGCTGCTCTTCGTCGTTCGCGTGATTTGTTCGCCCCGATAATGCTCCAGTCGCATGCCGCACAAATATGCATGCACGGCCACTTGGTCGGTCATCTCGGCCCTTTCTTCGCAATCACGTCAGATCTTCTCAATAACGACCCCTCCGCTCCCCCTTTCTAAACACCCCCACTTCCCTTCCCTCTACACTCTCCCTCTCCACCACCACCATAATTTTGGTCCCACGTTCTCCCGATACGGCCCGGCAACCATGTCTTCAAGCACCTCTTCACCGCTCTCGCATTTCCAAGTACCGAATCTATTCGACGTGACAGGTCTCGTTGCAGTAGTCACCGGTGGCACTTCAGGTCTAGGACTCTACGCAGCCCATGCTCTAGCCTCAAACGGCGCCCTCGTCTACATCATTGGGCGACGCAAGCCTCTACTCGATTCCACCGTGTCCCAATTTCACTCTCTTCTCCCCGACCCCAGCACCCGCAAATCTGGAGACTTGATCGCTGTACAAGCCGATATCACTTCCAAAGACTCTCTCACAGCCGCACGCGAGTTCATCTCATCCGATCTCGTCCAGCGTGGTAAAAAAGGCATCCAGATCTTAATTTGCAATGCTGGTATCAGCGGAAAGTTCCTCCGCTCCTACGGTCAGGACAACCCATCCGATCCCAATCCCAAATCCCAATCTGATAAGGATAAAGAATTCACCGAGATCGTCGACGAACTCTGGTCGTTCACAGAAGCAGATTGTTCCACAATCCTCAACACCAACATCACCGGAAACTACCTCACCGCACTCGCATTCCTCCCCATCCTCAAAGCCGGAACTTCTCCTGAATATCGATCCCAAACAATCTTGATCTCTTCCAATGCAGCTTGGGCGAAACTTCCCATCCTCAACCCGATCTACAACATTTCCAAAACTGCCATTTCCCATCTCGGCCAAATCCTAAGCACCATGTTCTGCGATCACGGTCTAAGAACAAATACCATCGAACCAGGTCTCTACCCAAGCGATATGACTAGCACTGAAGGTAGAGACACCACTACAGGTCATGGGAAATTAAGTCATACCAACGGTGCAGATATTCCCATAGGTAGATGTGGTAGACCGGAAGAACATGCTGCTGCGATATTGTATTTGGCTAGTAGAAATAGTCAGTTCGCGAACGGCACTAGGATGAGAGTTGATGGTGCTGCTTTGCAGAAGGTAAGTTTGCCAGAAAAGAAAAGTTGAATGAGATGCGGCAGCTGACATTACTTGCTGTTTTCTGCTGATGTTGGGCAGTTACCTGCTTCTGACTGAGCCTGTTTTGTTTGCATGCCAATGTGATGAGGAGGTCTGTTCTTCAATATCAAGTCAAAGCGAATCTGTTGTCTCGACGCCAGCCCCCAATACAAGTGGGCACGGTGTCAATGCTAATATAAAGGTTGTCATCAATGAGTTCCGTTTCACTTCGTGAACCCACCTGCTTGTTACGAAGCTCCGAGTATCCAGCGATGCCGATTTGAGCCTCTTAGTTCACCCACCTAGCACGTATCAATGATTCGACCTGTGCCTTCCATCTCATCAACACCGCCCACAGCGCAAAACAATCAACACCACCAACAATACAAAAAAGTCAACACCAAAGCTTCCCTTCCTCCTCCCTCATCCCCACTATCATCTTCCAACACTTTCACCCTCATCTCCTTCTTCTAGAACTACACCATGAAGTGCATCACCTTCAACCTCGTCCTCACCTTCATCCTCAGCGCTTTCGCCTCGACGCATGTTGAAGCAGTGGGAACAGACTGTGGACCAGCGTTTCCTTGTGGATTTGGACAAGAATGCTGTCAAGATCGCACGTAAGTCTCATCCCCCCTCCTTTCTTTCATAGAATCTTGATCACTAACTCATTCAATCTTCGATGGGAATAAGTTCGGGTCGATTTGTCTGTGTTGCAGGTAACAAATGTCCCTAAATCTTCACTGGTTTCACCTCACTCGATCGCATTCCATCCTTTACGTTAAGCAGTAATCCCACTCTTCTTAACCTTCCCTTTACTTGTTCCCGCCCCCGCACCGCCCGTTGACATACTAACCCCACCCAAACCGGCTGCTGCAAGCTGCTCCGCCTTCTCTCTATCCAACTTCTCCCTCTCCCTATCAATCAACCATTTCCTCTCGGTCGCAGTCGACCAAATAATCCTCCTCGGCATCTTTCCCGTCGGAGGAACCTTGTATCTCTGTTTCTCCTGCTCCTGATCCGGCAACGTACTTGCTTCCAAAACCCAATCTTTCTTCTCTTCTTCTTTCTCCTGTCCATCCTCCTGTGCTTCCTTGTTCGACGCGACTTCTTGAGCATGCTTGGTGCGTTGTCTATGTTCGCGCATTTTGTCTTGATAGAAAGGTTGCAGTAGTCCAATCTGATCTCCAATCGCAGCGGAAACCAATGGTATAGGTTCCGGTGGAGGTGGATACGGCAGAACATTTTCTTTCGTCGCATCCCCCCCACCAGCTCTCGCAAGCAAAGCCGGATTCTTCCCCCTCCCATAAAACAATCTCGTCGGAACAGTCAACCCACTCAATCCCACCTCCCTATCAAGACCCAACTCCTTAAATCCAAAGTAATCATCTCCCAAATCCTCCGCAAAATTACCTGCCACCAACGCCTCTCCATTATCCGCAAACAGTGCTTCATCCTCAATAACTCCCCTACCCCTCTCCGTACTGAGTGTGAATTGCTCCCGATAGCTAGACCGAAGCTTGCGGAGTAAGTCGGACATCTTGGTCCCATACCGTTCAACATCGTTGCGGATGTAGTTTTCCAAAGAGTGAACAGATGTACCCTGAGTCTCCTGAAGTGTATGCAAGATCATTTCTTCCGCCGACATTGTTGTAGCGTATCGATCCGAGTATAGGCGCAACATACGACCCATGTTAGAGAGAAATTCACCAAACGTGTCGGTGAGGACGTCAACGGCAGAACGATGGCCTCCCTCAAAACCTTGATGTGCGAGGATGAGTCTGGTGTTGTACGCAGCGTGCTCGCGGGCAGACTCGGCGGAAATACGTGTAAAAGGGTTCCGGGTGGGTTCAAAGGGAACAGAGGGTCGATCGTCTTCGACGTCAGATGGATAGTCCGATTCTTCGTCGGATGACATAGATGTGAGATACGCGGGGATGGGCGCTTCGTTCTCGACAAAGTGGGCTAGTGAGAGGAACTTGGCATGGGTTTGCTGGACTTTGTGCAGAGTTCGGATGTTGCGCGCATACTTTCCTTGAAGACCTTTCCGACGTGTTGCTGGGATGAGGTGGTAAGGTTTCTTTCTTCGTTTCCTACTTCTCGCTGTCTCAGCTTCTTGGTCGGATGAAGCGGCAGGAATGCGAATCGAAGAGGGCAGAGCAGGAAGAGCACCAGTCATGAGACGCTGTGAAGCGGTGACTGTGAACCAATCTGCCGAGGCATCCAGTGGTGAAATGTCTAGGACGGCAGCTGTGTTGCTGGAGGTGGCGGTGGCGGTGACAGATCCAGCATCAGATTGCGTTTGCGACTGCGACTGAGCTTCTGGTGTGGCTTTCTCCTTTCCCTTACTACGCTGTAGCGGAGATGCAAAGATGGAAGAAAGTACCGTACTCAACGGATCCTCTTCCTCATCCGCATTGGCCTTGATCTTGTCCATAGCTTCCAACGGTTGCATGGCTAATGCTGTCATCATCGGCCTCGAACTTGGCCCTGCATTCGCTCCCAACTGTTGCTCGACAAGACCCAGGCCCGCATCAATCCTCGCGAAATCCATCATACTTGCTGGTGTGCGGATGAACGCTTCTTGATCTTCAAATTTCGCTCCCTCCTCTCTTCTTTTCTTCCTCTTCCTCTCTTCGCCTTCCCTTTCCGCTTTCGAATCCGTTCTGATCCCTGCATCTTCTGCTGCGGTCGCGCCAATCTCAGTCGTTTGAGGCTTATTAGCACCCCACTGCCCCAAAACATCCCTCACCTCACTCTTCTCTCCAATAAACTCCAACAAATGATTCGCCTTCTTCCTCATGAACGCCACATTCCTCCTCAACGGATGACTCGGATCACTGTTGTACGTCAAACAGTTCTCCCAAATCAATTCCAAATCCGCGGCAAACTGTTTCTTGGTCTTGTACTGCCCACTCTTGACCTTCTTCTGCATCGTACCCAGATCCATCGGATGCTTGATCACATCGTAATAGTCCGGCGCATCACGCTTCGAGACTTTGGAGAGGAAAGCGGTGGAATGTTCGGTGTAGTTTTTGAGTTCGGTAATAATGCGATCGATGGATTCGAGGAACTCTTCACGTTCGTCACGACCTTTGCAGACTTCTGTGAGAAGGTCTCGGAGTTCGGAGTCTGCGAGCTTGACGGAAGATCGCTTAGCTTCGATTGCTTGGAGGAGGTACTTCATTGTGCTGATGATGATATCAAGGGTGGGTGTGGAGCTGGGTTGAAGCTCAAGTCAGGATGTGATTGCATGTGTTTGGTGATGGTAGAACGGTGTCTAGCAATGTTTGTTAGTCAGCAGCAGATTCGAAAGGCTGAAGTCCAGGAGAAGTCGAGGAGTTTTAGTGATACCGAGGATGGTGCTCTCAAAGTCGAGAAGGCTGCTGGGCAGACCGCGTCCCATACGAGCGTTATCGGCTATCTAATTTGTGCAATGGCTGTCGATCCAGATGGTTCCTTCACGCCAATCTCGACTTTCTGCACTTGTGCGATAAGGATCACGCCTCTTCCGTAGGAGCTTTAGAGTCTCGAGTGACGCAGTCCAATCTGAATTGATTCCTGGGCACGACGAGTTCACCGCTTCTTTCGCTACAATCGCCGGCAAACACTGCAAGACGCGTCGGAACGCACCACCAGCACCTCAGTTGCAATGTCGAAGTATCGTGCGTGATCGTCGACGATCCAATGCTTGCACCTAACGATGGCTTCGATGAACTTTGTCGATTCCGGTGGATGACAGGTCGTTAAAGATGATAGTGGTGGAGATGGTGATGTTGATGGATGGTGATGATGGTGAAGTGTTGGAGAACCCGGAAAAAGTACGCGGGGCAAGCAACCGAACCCGAAGCGTATTTGATTGCATCGGTCTTCTACAATTCCGATTTCCGAGATCTCTTCATTCGGCTCTCAAATTGAGGAATCGGCCAAATTCAGGCGCCGTTCAACACCGTGGTCGTGTCCCTGCATTGCAGCACGCTCGCCGACTGACAGTACTACTGTAACCCTGTACTCAAAAGGCTCACGCGAAGCTTTGCAGGAAACAAAACCACTTGCGCAATCATTCGCGCATGCACTCCATTTGGCCTTCCTATACAGTTCGCTTCCATAGAGCGGGTGATGAACAGGTGTGACAATACTATATACTATACAGATGCAGAAAACCATTCGTTGGTCGAAGGGCACGCAGGAATTACTCTTGCGAAGACAAAGTCTGACCGTTGGCTTGTGCAGCTTGCTGGGCTTGAGCCGCCTGTACTCTTCTGCGTTGCGTCTGACGCTCTTCGAGCTCTTGCAACAGCTTTTCAGGATCGTCAACTACAAATCCATGTCCGAACGTATGCCTAAACATGTTGTTCGGATCAACACGCTTCTTGATCTCCAGCAGTCTCTTGAAGTTGTCGAGCCCGTAAGCGCCAATAACACGATCCATCCTCTCGGATCGGCCAAGGAAGCAAGGGTAGGGTCCACCGACACTGACCTTATCCACCACCTCGTTCAACCAGCGCTCGACGCTCTCGATACAGGTCTTGTCCTCTGCTTTACCGCTCCACTGCTGCAAGGATCCGACGGTGAATTTGGCTGCACGTGCTTCAGGGCTGATGCAAGTCTCGTCTGCTGGACTATCTTCAACAGCACCACCCATGAGCTCAAACAGCCACACGGCACGACTGCCAAGGCCCTGGAAGTTGCGCACACTTTTGGCGATCACATCGTCGGTAAGAGTCGAAATCAGGTCTCCACGAACCATCCATCGTCGTCCAGTACCACCTTTGAGGACCTTGGCTACACCATCTTGCTGCGAGAGGAAGCTGCGTTCTTCCACGTCTTTGAGGAGCAATCTCTCTCCAGTCCAGCTGCTAATCGCTTGCACAAGCGCTTCACCGTCGGACTTTGGCCCAAGATAGCACACCTGAATGACAATCACATGCGACGTCTTGCTTGGTCCAGCAGTAAGGATGAGGTTGGTGTAGAAGTTGCGTGGCAAGCCGGCCTTGAGACAGTCTCGCCAGTGTCGGATGAGCGAGCTCGCCGTTGCGGGGTTGAGAGGATAGATGAGGTTACCCGAGTATACTGAGGGAACAGGATATGCTTTGGCTGTCAGTCGGGTGACGATGCCGAAACACGGTGCTGCACCTCGTACAGCCCACCACAAATCTCGCTCTTCCTGAGACTTGTGCTTAGACTCATCATTGAGCGTCATTATCCTGCCGTCCGCCAGCACCATCTCAACCTCGGTAATGTTGTCAAGCGAGAGGCCGTATGCCCGCGTCAGATAGCCGAAGCCGCCCGTAGTCATTGCTGTCGAACCGACAGGATATGCCGAAACAGGCACGTGATACGGTACACCGTTGACAACAAGTGGTGGCATGGCATCATCTTCCTCCACTTGCCTGCCCTTGCCTTTGTTCTTCTCGTTCATCGCCGCGAGGAAGTTTCCTTCACGCCCAGCGCGATCTGTAAAGGCGTCAAGACCTCGGATACCCACACCTGGACCAAAAGATGCCAAAGCATATCTGTCTTCGTAGACCCCTGGCGCCAGGATAGCCGCAGCTTGCTGATGCTGTTCTTCAGCACGCGGATCAAAGTTGTATGGTTTGGATGGATCAGGGACCTGTGGAGTTGGCGATGGCGAACCGTACTTCTGCAGTGGTGACGGGATGAAGCGTGGCAAGTTGGAGCCAGGATCGTTGCTCGCGTCCTGATTGACCGCCCAGGTGCCAGAGGGCCATGCATCTTGCAAGTCGCTCAAGGTCGAGGCGCCAAAGTATCCGGATCCGTTGCTCTGTCGACCTGTTTCCATCTCGTTCGACGATCCTTCGCCGGAAGACGAGCGAGCACTGCGCGAACCAGATCGAGCGAGAGCAGCTTCAGGACTGGCCGCAAACGCTTCGGCGTCCCAAGGCAGCGAGCCAGGGGCAGCGGAGACACTCGAGATACCTGCCTCTACACCGTCGCTACGCCACACGAAGCCTCCTTCAGGAAGCTTGAGCTTCTCACCAGGTGTACCGGAGGGTGGTCGATGATGCCTGTGCCAGCGTTGATGCTCTGCACTTGCGTTCATGTCCCAATCATCTGGAGTCTGACTGTTGAAGCCACCGCGCGGATAACGTCCAGAATCCGAAGCAGAACCGGACCCGGATCTAGATCCAGAGCGAGAGTTGGGACGACGTTGCGATGCTAAGCCATTCTCACGCTCGCGCTTTGGTATGGAGATTATGGACGGGCGCTTGAACGGCAGAGATTCTTCACCGACGTCATCAGTCGTGACGCCACCGACCGCATCTGCGTCGTTTTTGACATCAGGGAGGTCGCCACCGGCATTTGAGGATTTGGCGGAAGACTGCTTCGAGGCCGAAGTGAAGCTGGATGCGAGATGTGAAGAGCTTCCACCACCGTTGGAACCAGAATTGCTGCCGCCTCCCGGGGAATCGGATGCGTTGCCGGACAGATCAAGCTGCCTGTCGACCCAGATCTTTGCGGGCACTGGTGCAGAGGATGGTAGCGAGGACGTAGATCCTGAACCAGAGACAGAGCCAGAGCCAGATCCACCTGCGGTCGGGTACAATGGCGCTGTGTCGCGAGGCTCTGAAGCATCGAGGAAATCGCTTCTGGAAGCAGCAACGCCTCGAATGTCACTGTTGGTCAGTCTGGACGTCGCAACGTCGCCTTCCTGCTCTCGATCTGAGACGCTGTCATTTTCGCGATCCTGATCCTGATCCGGATGTGTTGAACTGGCATAAGAGCTCTCGCTGTCTGCATCTGCACCGCTCTCATGGCTGCGCCCTTGTTGCATCGACTGGGACTGAGACTGGGACTTTGCATCGTTGGCTGCGTCCTGCACCGCAGAGTACGGAACATTGCTATCGTCGGTCCTGCGCTTTACTGTCGAGGTATACTGAGAACCGTTGAAGTTGGCGCTGTCGATATCCGAAGCCGTAGCGAGGTAAGCCTCGTCAGAATCGCGGGCTTTACGCTTCAGTGCATTCTTGGCAGCATCCTGAGGATCAATGTCCTCGGATGATTCGTCCTTGGAGGTGTTGGGCATGGTGGCCAGATCCTGGATGGAAGTGGCAGACGGGCCATGGTTTTGCTGAATGGTGAGTTGATCTGCTGCACGGACGGAGTCGCTCTGAAGTGTGATCGAGTTGGTGTTTGCTTGGGCGGTGATGGGTTCGATCGCTGCTGATGCCGCCGAAAGTGGCGCTGTCAGGGTGGCGAGGTTTGTTGTTGGTGAGCAGGATGCTGGGCGCGGCTGTTGCTGTTGCTGTTGGGAAGAAGAAGCACTCGAGGATCCTGATGCGGCATCAGAACCGTTGGCGCAAAGACCGCTTGGATGATAGGATGTAGCCAGTCCTGTTGCCGGTACAGTCAATGGAGACGAACGGAGAGCATCACCAGCTTGAGATGGGACGAGTTTAGGTACAACAAGCTTGACGTCGTCCATGAGACTGGTGTCGATGACAACCTCGCCCTGGATTGCCCAACCGGCAGTGGCAAATCCTCCAGACTTGATAGATGGTGAAAGACGGTGAGTGGCGCAGAACTTGACGACGGCAGAGATATCTTGCACGTCAACAGGCATGGTGACCATCCAGCCTCCTAATGGCGCTGCATCGTTAAAGATGGTGATGCTCTTGGCAAAGAGTGGTTCACCACGGATGGCGATCTGACCACGAAAGGTGGTAGCAAGCTGAGCTCGAAGCGACTCGAAGCGTTCGTACTTGTCCCGGATCTCTTGCTTTGTCATGGGAGTAGGCTCCGGAATGTCGTATGGTGGGATGCGTGTCGTCATTGTGTGTGTCGGTCAATGTGAGATTGATGTGGAAAGACGAAGGGGGCTGTTGCGTTGGGAAACGGTATATGTGTTGAAGACTGGCAGGTCAGAAGGACAGGGCCAGAGTCCTGCGTGTGCAGAATGGTGCGGCAGGACGAAGCTATGGGAATAAGAAAGGCCTGTGGGCCGTGATGGAGTCACGAGCGAGCCGCTGGCTGTGAAGAAGCTGGTTGATATGCGGGATCAAGCCGGCTTGGTTGCAGGCAGATGAGAAGGGGGCAATCGGAAGGTGATCGAAGAACAGCGTACTGATTGAAGTGCCCTAGATGGCGGGCAGGTACTGTACAGTTGGCCTAGCTGTGTATCGGAAAGGCCGATTGTAGAGTGATTCAACGCTTTATTGTGCGGAAGAGGTCCGTAGAGATGACTTGCTACAAGGATGCGACTTTGACGCACCGAACGAAAGGAGCTTGATGGAGTTCAAGTTCAGATATGAGAGCAAGTCGATCAGATGCGCTTTGTTGAACTGAAAAGTGATCGAGGAAAGATACGAACAATTAGTTGCTGAAGTGAGGATATATGCGTCAGATTCGAGTCGATCAAAGTTCGTCGTGCCTTTTCGGATGGCGGGAGCGAACGGAGAGCAGCGAATGTCGAGAGGATGATCTGATCAAATGAAGAGTGTCAACTGACACGCAACCAAGCAATGTTGGAGAGCGAGTTGCGTAGGGTGGATGAAGGGAATGAAGAGGCGAAGTCACGAATGAGATCAAATTGGTTGATTGAGTGAAGCCAAATCGATGGACGAAGCTTCCGGTGCCAATTGCCAGTGTGAGTGAGTGTGAATGTGAGTGTGAGTGTGAGTGTGAGTGTGAGTGTTTGAGTGCAGTTGTGCGTTCCCAGCGCTGCGCGGAAAAGTGGAGAAGAGCGGCGAGCAGTTGAAGCTTTCCTTGCAAGCCGCAGAGTGAGAGAGAGAGAGCCATGAAAGAAAATCACGCAGACACAGACATGCGGCTGATTCTTGCCGTAGTGACAACCGTATCAATACCTCTCAGTCCGGTACTGTATAGCATAGAACAAATACTCAAAAAGCTGTTCGGAAGCGGCTTTCGAAAGGCATGACCAGAGAAAAGGAGCAAGAGAGAGACGGAGACACCGACGGACCGCAACCGATTTGACGGTCCTCGTAAAGACAGAAAGACAGGCGGCGGCTTGGCGGAGAAGGCAGATGATGTGCAGATGATGTGCACATGAGCAGACGAGTCGGGAGGAAAAATAAATTGGTGTAAGTTAGTGAATTGCCTGAAATCGAATTTGTGATTATTGCTGATTGCTGTGGAGAGACACAACAACGCCGCTCCGAGATGAAGCCGTTTTGGCGCGCGGATGATGGCGGGTCTGCACACAACGGACGAACTCAAAAAGCAGGATATGCTTGCTTGCCTCTCTCTTGCGTCTCACACAGATCACATTCGAATGGTTGTCTGTTTCTTTCCTTTCGAACCAAGTCGTCTTCTAAATATTCCGATTCGATTGATATCTCAAAACGAGCGCTAGTTAATCATGGCTTGGTGAAGCTGGTTTTTTCCGGGAACTCGATCGGAACAGGCAGCTCGTAAGCGTTTCGCTTTCAAAGCTGCAGTCACTTCGTAATCGCACATGCTCAAATTTGAATTTTCGGCTCCAGATTCGTTGGCCTAACACATATATTCAGTGGGGTTTTTGGGTCCTGTTTGTTCTTGTTGTCTCATGCCGTTCTAACACTATGGTCTTGCGGCGAAAATGATCAAGATGAAGATGAGGTGTCGGCTTTGCTCGTTTGGAAGGTTGCCAACTCGGCTGTTGTGTGTGTGTGTGCATGTCTCACACAAATCGCCAGCAGCACCGTGCACGAACACCTTCCATCACTTTGTCGTCATCATCGCCTTCATCATCATTGCCTTCATCATCAACATCATCAACCCTGATCACTTAGCTGCACCGCATTCGATCAAGCAGACGAGACAGGTCACAATCCCACCATAATCCTCTGGCGACACTTACCTCGGCCACTGGTTGGTCTCTCTTTCCCTCCCTCATGGCATTGATCACCATGTCTTCCGCTTCTAGGCGGACAGCTACTCGCTCTGGCAGTCATCATCCCACCAACACCATCACATCTCTCTTCCTCACTCTTCTCCTCACTACTCTCACCCTTTTCACCACTCACGTCTCCGCCTCAGCCAAAAACATCCAAATGCGTGAAATGGACTCAGACGCCATCGTCCCACTCCGCTCCCATTCCATCTATGCTCCTTACGTCGATTCCAACCTCCAAAACAAATTCTGGGACTTTGGCGCAGATGCTATCGTCGATACCAATCGTCACATCCGTCTCACTCAAGATCGACCTCATCAAATGGGTTGGCTCTGGTCTCGACTTCCTTTAACTGCTGAAAACTTTGAGATCGTGTTCGAGTTCAAAGTCGACGGACATGCTTCTCATGTAGCAGGTGACGGTATGGCAGTTTGGCTTACGCAGGATCGAGCCAAACCAGGTCCTGTATTTGGCAGCATCAACTATTTCACCGGTTTAGGGCTGTTTTTCGATACTTATCCGAACTCGAGACATCCATACAGCTTCCCCAGGATTTCAGTGATGAATGGAAACGGTGTCGAGGCGTACGAGAATGATAAGGATGGCGCAAGGCAGGAAGTTGCAGGTTGCAGCATTGATTATCGCAACGCAAAGATTGCAACAAAAGGCAAGCTTATTCACGTCAAAGACGTCTACACCGAGCTTCAAATCCACCACACCGAATGGGATCACTGGGAAACCTGCTTCAAACTCGACAACATCACCCTTCCCCTAAACCCCTACCTCGGCTTCTCAGCACTAACAGGTGACGTATCAGACAACCACGACGTAGTCTCAGTCACCACTTCCAACATCGTCTATCGCAATCGTACACCGCAACAACTCAGGGAAGAACGTATCAAACATTTCCCAGAAAAGTTCGGCGTCAAACCCAAAAAGAAAGGCTGGAGCTTCGGCGGTAATACAAAAGGCTACTCCAGCGATGTTTCCAGTGTCGGTGGTAGTGGTACTAAGATCCGTGCTGGTGGTGGATTTGGCGGTTTTGTGAAGGGTGTATTTGGGTTTATCTTTTTCTTGGTCAAGTGGGGTTTGATTCTCGCAGCGATCGGTGCGTTGGTATTGTTGGGTTTGCAGTATCAGAAGAGACAGAATATGAAGCGGTTCTAAGACATCACATACTTCACATTGGGAGTTGGAGTTGTGCATCGCAATGCAAAATTCAAAAAAGCAATTCTTCTCATACACAAAGCCAACCCGCGAAGGCTTGATAGAGTTTGATAAGATTGGTGAGATGGGTATGCTGACTAGCAGATGTATTGACTCAACAAAGTCCTCAGCGTATCCAGATCAACAGTCAGAGGTTTGTTCGTTAACCTCACCCCTCCTCCTCCTGCGCCCGCCTTTCCGGTCCCTGCGAATTGAACACTGAGTATACTGGGTTGTGCAAACGAAAGTGTGCAAATCAATCTTTGGCCCTTTGCTCCTTCCTCTACATAGACTCTTGCATATCCTTTCAACACTTCCTTCCCACCTGCAGAGGTGGTGTGAATAGAATGCAGCGAATTCTCCTCCCCTCCCTCTCTAGCTGTAGAAGTGAGGGGTGTTGATGGTACAGCGTCTACCAACCTCGCCAGGGAAGTAGTTAACTCTTCCACCTTACCCAATGCAGTATCATTCGAGCTCGAGGTGATAGGCACGAGTTTCACCCTAAGCTTTGTTCCTTTTTCCCGTTGCAACTTGTCCTGTAAACCTGACAACAACGATCCCAGTCTGTACACAAAAGACCAATAATGCAAACCCACCAACACCGGCCCCAACGAATCCAACTTAGCCAGCGCTAGACTGGTCGCTTTCCCTCCAGCTGCAATTCCACCCCCTCTCGTTGCAACATCATTCTTCCCACCTCCCGCGGAGGCAGATTTCTTCGGAACAGCTAAAGCTATTGCTTTAATAGCACCAACTCTCGATGGAACATCACTCTTCCTCCCTTCCCCAACTCCAGCTGCAAAAGCCATATACTTCCTCAACGGACCCAACCTTAGAAAGGCGAGCAAAAGTTTCGCATGTGGAGCGTACTTCATCTCCCCCTCCCTTTCTTCAGACTTGGTGGGAACAAGTTCGACGATGAGATCCAAACGTTTGGTTAGAACAATTCGGACGGAAGTTGGAGTGAGTCGCACACCAAAGTTGGGAGGTAGAAGTCGAGCTTGTGCTACAACATCACCGAATATCAACTCGTCCGAGGCTTCTCGAGATGCGGCTTGGAGTTCCGAGTCTAGGATCTGACCGATTGCTACTCCTTTAGCTTCACTACCGACGGTGGGAGGTGAGGTAGGGAAGGAGTCGCTGGACCATTGTATCTTTTCAGCAGAGGTGTGTTCTGATGTGGTTGGAAGCCAGAGAACAAACCGTACACGAAGCCTTCGATGCAACCGATCTGGAAACACCAATTTTTGCTTCGCCTCTTCTACACCGGAATTCGTCGAGGTGGAAGCGTGAGTATGAGTGTCAGCCCAATATGCGAGACTGCGACGACGCAACTCGATTGGAGCTTCTGGTAGTCCAAATCCAATCCAAGCATCTCTAGCACCTTCTTCTTTGATCTTTCCGTCAGAAGTCACGATTGGAGTTCCAAATCCTTGCAATCCTGCCACCCCCGCCGCCGCGTTGGATTTCTTCCCACTCTCCTCCCCTTTCTTCTTCTTCTTCCCCCCATCTCCTGCTTCGTCCTTCTTCCCCTCGGCCTCCTCCTCATCATCAGCGGAAGCATCAACTCCAAATCTCTCCACATCCAACAACGGTCTACCCGGTGTCATCCCCCACCCTCTCGCATGCAATCCAATCAACCCTCTCCACCTCTCCCTATTCACCCCCTGACTCTCCCTCAACTCCTGCGCACCCCTACTCAACAACTCCGCCGCATTCCTGATCGCTTTCCTCTTCGTCTCCAATACGATCTTGAACTCGCTCAACCTGTTCTGCTTATACGCTGTAGTGGTTTCAAGTTCCTTTTTGGCTTGTTTGATACCATAGGCGGAGCTGGAGGGATCTTCGTATTCGTCCTCCTCCTCGTCCTCTTCTTCTTGGGGGGTGAGATTGCGACGTGCAGCGGTGGAAGCGTTGAGCGAGGTACGCGAGAGAGAGATGGAGAGGGGATCGAGGATGAATTCCTCTTCACGATTTGAAGGATGGGTGAGGTGGGTGAATATCCCCAAAGGTGCTTTTGGAGGGGGAGCGGTTTGGGTGGAACCGGATCGATTGGATTGTGCTCCTATACTGGGTGCTGGAGAACCCATCCTGCCCGCAGCCCCCCCTCCTCCTCCGACTGCTGCAGCAGAGGTAGAGGTTTGAGAACGATGCTGTTTGATCAACATCCCTAAAAGTTGGTGTGCATGGATACTGTTGAAATGTGCCACATCCAAGTTCTGCAGTACCTTACTCCGCAACTTTACAAATTCACTCTCTTCAATCGTTCCCCCCACCTTCCCCTCCTCTGGTTTCCTCAACAATCCCTCCTCCCCTTCTCCCCCCTCCCCTTCTCTCTTCCCTGCATCCTCCTCCTCATCATCATCTTCCGAATCCAATTCTTCCTCATCTTGATGTCTACGCTTCAACTCCGAACTCCTAAACCGCGAAAAATCACCCCGTTCACTCCAAAGCCTCCTCACATCCTCACCCAACTGCACAGAAGCAGGCTTAGATTTCTCGAACACATTCGTACCATCCGCTAAAATATCTTTCAACACCCGTTCACGGTCGAAATGCTGCGTGGAGGAAGAAGAAGATTGTTGGGGGTCGGTGTAGATGTGAACCGGTTCGATTGATAGTGGGACTTCGGAGGTGGATGACATTTTTGGTATGTTGTGATGCTGCTCCGATTAACTACACATCGTGAAGTGAGAGGGAAAGTTGGCGTTCGTGCGATCCCAGTGTGTGAGGTGAGTGAGGGGTGTGTTGACTTGCAAAGCGGAAGGAAGAGAAGAGCTGGATATGAGATGGAAGCAAGAACGAAGAGATGTCAAAAGTGTTGATTTCAATCTTCTTGCACCGTGCATCAAATAAACACAAAAATAAAAATAAAATAAAATCGCATTCTTCCCTTCATCACCATGCTGTAACACCATCATTACACTCTCACAAACATCATACACTCTATCTCATCGTTCTATTCGACTAAAATACAGCAAGCTACGCCCACTCTCCACTTCCCATCGCAACCAACTCCTTCTCTTCCTCCTCACCAACCCTCCTTTCCCAAAACCTCCTCACCTCATGCAGTCCAAAACTCACCCCCGCAATCGCCGCCAAGAACACTAAATCCCCCACCGCCAACGCAGTCGTCTGAAACACTCCCTGCAACAACGGCAAATAAACCATGCCCAACTGTGCCAGCAACGAAATCCCCACCGTCAGCCCTAACATCCTGTTCGCTCCTAACCCCGTATGCAGACCTCTATTCTGAACGGCCGATACGAGATCCAAGAAGACAAAACAGGTAAACGTCATGGTTGAATCTCTCTGATCCGCTACCTTCCCACCCGCAGATGGGTCTTCAATATTCGCAGGTACGAGTTCATGAATATACACGTACAGCGTCCCCACCACGACCATCGTCGCCGAAAACGCAATTCTTCCGGCCAACCTCCTCGTCAGCACCGGAGAATTCTTCGCCCTTGGTGGCCTAGCCATCACACTCCTTCTATCCACCGGATCCACCCCCAAACTCTGACTCGGTGGCCCATCCATCAAGATATTAATGAACAATATCTGCATCGCATTCAACGGCAACTTCAACCTCCAAGCCGTACTCAGCGTGATCAGTGTCAACGCCGCAACCGCTGTGCTGAGCTGGAAGGAAAGGAAGTTTTGAATATTGTAGAAAATCCCTTTGCCTTCCTCCACCGCCGCAAGGATGGTAGCAAAGTTATCATCGACCAGAATCACATCTGCTGCTTCTTTCGCTACATCCGTCCCTCCACGTCCCATAGATATTCCGATATCGGCCATCTTGAGCGCAGGAGCATCATTCACTCCATCGCCGGTCATCGCTACTACGGAGCCGGAGGATTGGAAGGCGGAGATGATCGACATTTTGTGACGAGGCGTTGTACGGGCAAACACGGAGATGGTAGGGATGAGCTCGACGAGTTGACGTTCGGAGAGGGAGTCGATTTGTCTTCCTGTTAATACACCCTGTGTACGAGCGGTGGTGGCGGTGGAAGAATGTGGCAGTATGCCAAGTTGACGAGCCATTGCCACGGCTGTGATCTCTGAATCACCTGTAATCATCACCACCTGTACTCCACCCCTCGCTAGCTGTGCAATAGCTTCCTTCACTCCCGGTCTCGGCGGATCCTGCATAGCCTGCAAACCCGAAAACGTCAATGTGCGTCCCTCCAAACTTCCACTCGCACCCGTAGCAAACGCTACAACTCGCAACCCTTGACTGGACAACTTTTCCGCTGCTTCCCCGATCCTCTTCCTCCACGCCTCGTCCAGTCTTACCGGCGAACCATCTGCTCCGAGCACTGTGCTGCATTTCTCCAGCACCACTTCCAACGCACCTTTCAGATACACCGTCTCACCTGGTCCTGCAGCACCACCCCCCGACGCAGTCGCAAGAGCCCCCGTAACCGCCATGAACTTTGTCTCTGAATCAAAAGCCACCTCCGCACTCCTCTTGAAATACGGTCTTTGATCTTCCAATCCAAACACGCGCAAGATGTTGACCAGCGCAACATCTGTCGCCTGCCCTACATTTGTACCCAGCTCGTTCCTATGCGAGTTATTGCAAAGATTCCCGGTTAGCAATACCCTTGATAATGCCTGAGTGTGTCTGTGCGACATGTGTTCTGCGACGTCGATAATTCCGTCTTCTGCCGTCCAGCAATTTGTTACTGTCATTTGGTTCGTGGTCAAAGTTCCTGTTTTATCGGAGCAAACCACTGATACGGAACCGAGTGTTTCAACCGAAGGAAGCTTCTTAACGATCGCTTTCCTACCCGACATCCTCAGCACTCCCAATGCCAGTGTCACTGTAACAACAATCGGCAGTCCCTCTGGAATAGCAGCAACAGCCAAAGATACACCAATGGTAAACATCTCCAACGCCGGTCTTCTCTGCCATACCCCCATGAGACAGATGACTGCAATGACGGCAAAGCTGATCATGCTCAATTTTTTCGCGAGTTCATCCATACTCAACTGCAGAGGTGTTCGTTTTTCCACTACTTCATCTACCATACTGAAGATCATGCCGAATTCGGTGGTTGCTCCGGTACCGACAACGATTCCCTTTCCATGACCGGATTTGACGAGTGTACCCATGAAAGCGATGTTCTCCCGTTCGTTGATCGATGTCACCTCACCCGCACCTCCCTGACCATCTGCTGAGCCATTCACACCATTCGCTCCCATCGCAGAGCCATGGCGAGGAACAACATCAGCGTGCTTCTTCCTCGGCTTGATTTCTCCCGTCAAAGTACTCTCGTCCACCTCAAGCGAGACGCATTCGCAAATCCTTACATCCGCAGGCACTCTATCTCCCGTTGCAAACGTCACTATATCCCCTGGCACAAGTTCGTTCGCAAGAACGCTTGAAGTAACCCCGTCTCGTATCAAGTGACAGTAATGTGGAACGAGTTTATTGAGCGCCTCGAGAGATTTCTCTGACTTTTGTTCCTGGTAGAAGGCAACACTGATCACAATGACGATAGCAATGGTGATGCTAACTGCATCATCGATCTGACCTATCAAAAGCGATACGGCTGCGCTGCCAAGGAGAAGAAGGATGAGCGGTTCCTGAAACTGCGCAAGGAACTTTTTGAATGGAGCGTCGCCTGCTCGGACTGCGAACTCGTTGTAGCCACCTGCTTCTCGTCTTGCTTCGTGTACAAGAAGTGGACTGAGTCCTGTCTCGAGGGAAGGACAATGCAAACGTTCCAAACACTGGGATACGCTGAGGTGAGTGTAATGCGCTGAAGCTGACACTGCTGCGGATCGAGATGAAGCGGAAGCATGAGCGATGTCTATCGATGAACCGTTGGGATACGAAGCATCTGAGGCGTTCGGTTTATGCGATGCTCGAGGTGGGGATGAAGATGACAGTGGTGGTGGATAGGCATTGTGATCTACTGCTGCTGTACCTGCGGCTGTGTATGGCTCGTCAGGGTTGGCTTTACGTAAGGTGGTACTGAATGCATATCGATCTGATGGTGGTAATTGAGAGGTGGAAGGCGGTATTGGGGCAGATTGAAGATCGTATTCCGAGGTGGGGAGGGTGCGGTATCGATTTGAACCCGCCATTGTTGATTGGCGAGACAAAGCAAACGAGCTGGATTTGGCTTGAGCTCGAGCTGATGTGAGAGGCGATGGCTTGCTGCGGTATCAGATTATCGATGGCATGTCAGTGGAGCAGGCGGACAAGGATGGTCAAAATTATGAATGAGGAAAGGTAAAGAAGGAAGGGAGGAAGTGTTGTACTCTGAAAGCAAGTAACAAAGTGTTGTGTGTGTGTCCTGTGCTCGCACGTTTTGACACGTCCGTCTTGCCAAATGAGAGCACAAGGAACAGCGCGTGGAGTTACAAAAAAGTGACACTTTTAGTGAGCTCGCACTCTGAACACATCTGAATTGCCTTGCACTCTTAGCCCAGCTTTGCATGGATTGCAGGTGGCAGCATGACTTTCGTTCATTCCTCCTTGTATCTCTTCTTCGAGCATTCACTTTTCACAGACTCGAGATCTGAACATGCAATTGAGCAAAGGGCAAGTGAATGAGTATAGGTGTGTGAGGCTAAAAGTACAGAATTTTGAACAAAGAGGAAATTGGAAGAAAAATGATGGACCCGAAAAGCGAGGCAATGAAATCTAGAGCCAAAAGGTAAAGTATGTTGTTCTTCAAGTATGGAGGTGCGAGGATGCTAGTCGAGAGAGCTGTCCGTGATGTGGGTTGGGTGCTTGACGGGCATATATCTCGTCGTCGATGTCATCCGTTAACAGGAGACAACGACAGTCAAGTGACCAGCGTATGTGTTTCGACCCTGACCTACCCCACGGTGAGACAGGCTCTACCCATACCCAGCAGCCCAAGATAACCCCCAGCTCACCCTAACGCATCAACAGATAAACATTGCTACCGATAGTAATGTTGCTCATATGTCTAAAGTTTCCCGTCAACGCCATCATCAAACCACCGAAACTTCCGTACACCGTCACCTCATCCGCAATCTTTTCATCGTATCTGTAGATCTTTCCGTACATCACATAGTCGAAGTCATCTGCGATACCTCCGTTTCCGGGTTGGTCGAGTCTCCATGCGTCACGTTCTGCTGCTTGTGCTGCTGCGTCTTGTGCGTCGCCATCTGCCGCGTCGGTTTTGGTGGTAGCAGCGGAGGCAGCGTCCTTTTTGAGGGTGGAAGCGAGTTGAAATGTGAGTTGCTGACCTTCGGTGACAGGCCAGACGTCGGTAGCGATATCGATGGACAGCGTCATTTCAAGAGATGGAGAGGAAGCGATGATACGAGATACTGTGAGGATGAAATGAGGAGTGTTGGCATGGAAGCAGACGGAAGGGGAAAAGAGTCAGCTTGAGTCTGTGATGCCACATGAGAGTATGCTACTAAAGAGAAGAATGGCTGGGTACTTACCTCGATCGAACTTCTTTCCATCTGGATCGATCTGGTTGACGACGAATTGCGTGTCGAAGAGGTTGGTTGGGTCCATTTTCAAGTGATGCTAGCTGGTCGTAAGGTGGGTTCTTGTTGCACTCTAGCTACAATCGATGGCCCGATGCGTATTTGAGCGGTACCCGTGTGGTGTGGATGTACGAGGATGTGAGTTGACCAAACAGGATGAGGCGAGAGGTGAAGGTTGGCAGAGAGATGATGTTGTACGTTGTAGCTGAAAGGAATTGAGTTGATGTTCTTCTTGGAATTTGAACTGCTTTTCTCGGGATTCGCAACCAAAATTTCAACCTCTCTTCCTGCGAAAATAATCGGGCTTTCTCACACAATCGGGTCAATTTGACCCTGAAACTCGGCTGCTAGGTCTTGAAAATTGGACCCTGAATCAATGATCTTGCTCTGGATCGGCAACCGCATTCGCACACTACATTCCTCCACTTCTCGATTGCTGCTGCTCTGCTTGCTTCACATGCTTCAACCCGCGGCATCTTTCTTACCCTACACACACCAAGTCACCCTCTCACTTCTTCACCACCACCTTCGCCATTCGCCATCCATTCAAAATGCAGCCCATTCCAGGACCTTCCCAGGCCAACCTTTCCCAAACCCCCTCTTCAACCCCCGGCAACAATGCATCATGGTACGACTCGATGCTCTCCCATCTCTCCACCCAACCCAGCTGGCCTTCCGATAAAGAATCTGCCATCCTCGAACCCTATACCTACCTCGACTCCAACCCTGGCAAAGAAGTCCGCACCAAGCTCATCGAGGCTTTCAACGTCTGGCTTCAAGTTCCCGCCCGCAAACTCGATGCGATCTGCAACGTAGTCCGCATGCTCCACACAGCTTCTCTCCTCATGGATGATGTGGAAGACAATTCCGATTTAAGAAGAGGTATCCCGGTCGCGCACAAGATCTATGGCGTTCCACAGACGATCAACACCGCGAATTATGTCTACTTTTTGGTGTTTAGCGAGATCTTTAGGATGAATGAAGATCGTCATCCCTTGGGGGATGGAAGTGCTTCTCCGCCGCTATCGCCTTCTCCAACGGTGGAGAGATTGGTTGTAGATGAGTTAATTAATCTCCATCGAGGGCAGGGGATGGATCTGCTTTGGAGAGATAGCTTAATCTGCCCGACGGAAGAGGAATACGTCGAGATGGTCAACAACAAAACAGGCGGTCTTTTTAGAATAGCTGTCAAACTCATGCTTTCTCAATCACCTTCCGCCAACTCACCCAACTTCCCAGATCTAATACCCATAGTAAATCTCATCGGCCTTCTGTTCCAGATCTTGGACGACTACTTGAATCTTCAAAGCAGCAGATACGCCGAGAATAAAGGTTTTGCCGAAGATTTGACAGAAGGTAAATTCTCGTTTCCCATCATTCACTCGATTCGAGCTAGTGTCGGACAGGAAGTCACCGCTGCAGGCACAACCTCACATTCCGGTGTAGAGGGTTTGAATGTTCCCAATCCCACCGTCACTCCAGGTGCAAGTGGTAGTGTAGGAGGAGCAAATAGACAGATCCTCAACGTTCTCAAACAACGACCTACGGATCTTGCAACAAAACAATACGCAGTTTCTTACATGAGAAACGTCACCAAATCTTTCGATTACACCATCGACGTTCTTCATCGACTCGATACACAAGCACATAAAGAAATTCTTCGTCTGGAACAATCCCTCTCCATCCCCAATCCCGGTCTAAAAGCCATTTTGGACGCGCTGAAATCTTCCTGGTCCACATAACACTTTGTATTACAACTTAGCTTTAGCCTCGTTAGCATCTTCGATCTTCCTTGTCTGAGCCATCTTGAGCAATGCGTACAAACTTTGCAATCGCGGCATTTCCAGCCCCTCCCTCCTTGCGATTCTGATTGGATTACCCAGGATAACTTCGAGTTCCATTGGTCTGTTGGCTTGCCAGTCTAGGAGCATGCTTGGTTTTCCTGCGGTGTTGCGCTCTGTACTTTTGAGGATCTTTTCTGGACTTGCGTGTTTTTGGGGGTTGAAGGGGATGCCGAGGATTTTGGGAGCGGTGGTGAAGATTTCTTCCATGCAGCTTTTGAGGTGGATACGAAGTTCGGGGTCTAGGGACATGCGGGAGTTGGGGGTTCCGCCGGAGAGGACCGAGGAGGGGTTCATGGAGGAGTTGATGCAGAGTTTGTGCCAGCGGGTTTGTTGGAGTTCCACCTCAGAAGTGTGTTGGGCGTCTTTAATTCCCGTGGCGGTAAACCAGGCTACTAGATTCTTGATGTGTGTGTCGGTGATGGAGGTCAGGGAGGAGATAAGAGAGGGGGAGGAGAGGAGAGAGTTTGGTTTGGATTGACCATTTGTATAGGTGCCCATAGTGATTCTAGTCCAACGATTCTGCCTAATCACACCATGTCTTATCTGTTCTGCACTAATCACCGTAACAGCCGACACGATCGGATTCTCAGGATACTCCACCCTATGAACCTCTTCAATCCCAACTCCATTCTGAATCAAAACGATACAGCTCCCATCCACTCCCCTCGTCACTAGCGGTCGAATATCTTGCGCATCATTCGTCACATCAGGTAAGGCTTTCGTCGTCACCACAACGTAATCCCACCTGAACCCCGCTTCTCCAGCACCAGCAATGGAGGAAAACACTCGATACGGAGTGAAATGGTAGTTGCCAAAAGAATGGGTTTCAAGCGAAACTCCATTCGCTGCAATCGCTTGGTAGTTCGATCGACATACAAGAGAAACCTGGATAGGACGGGACTGGTGGGTTTGTTGCAGTTTGGAGGCGTAGAAACAACCGACTGCCCCAGCACCTACTATTAGGATATTGATGGGAGCGCTGCTGTCAGACATTGCAGTAGTTGGGAATTGGCTGAGGAAAGGCAATGGATGATGGTTTCAAAGGAAAAGGTATCCGGCAATTCGAGCTGACCCCCGCACAGACAGACGGCTGAAAGGCCGGCAATTCAAAAAAGGTCGCCATTTTCAATCGCAACATTTGTGTAGCCGAAACACTTTCAGAGCTTGTTCGATGCGTAAGGCGTAAAAGACCCGCTGTTGGCTTCAAACACTTGATGCCTTTGAGTGAACTTCAACAAGAGCGACGTTGTCTACTCATTCATACTTTAATGTTGACGAGTACAATCACACTTGTTAGATAATTGCTTTTCGATCGGAAAGGATGTATTGCAGAACAAAAAAGACATCATGAACCGTAACAGAAAGATCGAGGGCATGAGAAGTGTGTGTACACTGGGTGGTGGTGTAGTCTAGGTCGAGTCAGTTCGAGGCGTCAAACCGCGCAGATCGAGGTGGTTTGAGTGAAATCAGACGCTGTTCCAGATGGATGAGCAGCCTTAATAAGCTATGGAGTCGATAATGTTCTAGAGAGTAAGATTGTACTCATACTCGCTCTCCGTATTCTGACTCAACCAGAGCAGTACCGTACTGCACATGATACAAGCATTCTGTACCACATTTGCCACACCATAGTACTCATACCCCTCCGGCAACACCGGTACCAAATACTTGACCGTCAATACAGTAATACTCCCCGCCAAACCTCCTGCCATAAGTGCGAACCCAATGAACAAAAACAACCTCGCTCTCCACTGAACACTATCTCCCGAAAACCCTCCTCCTCCACCACCAAAGCTGAACGCAGCACCAACATCGGTGAGATGCTGCTTATCGATGAGGTTGACGACGATCATACCGAGTGTTCCACAGAGACCAGGGACCCAATCGGCAAAAGTGATGTAGGTGGCTGGTGGTTCAAAGGGAATGGTAGGGTCGAGAGGAGGTTTGCGACGAATGTTGGAAATGATGGTGGCATCGAGGAAGAACCACCAACCGAGGGCGAAAAGGGCACCGGAGAGGTAGATTCCTAGCTGACGTTTAGAAGTTTGAAGAAAGGCAGGAAGTTGAGGAAGGGGAATGAGGCATACTCGACGAGGGTCGTAGGATCGACGTGGAAGAGACATGTTGGTGATTGTATGCGACAGGGGAGAAACTCTGCTCGGATGGGAGAGGTTATGCTAATTTGCTTGCTGCTTGATGAGGAGGTTGGATGGATGGATGAAGGCAAAAGATGGCTCTGTTTGTATAGCTTGTGATCGCTTGCGATTGCTAATGAGATACCCGGAGCGAGTCTTGCTTGTGGTAGCTAGCTTGTACCACGTCTTGAGGTCGTGGCTGCTTGATCAAGACCACGATATGGTTGGTTGGAACAAAGGATGATGGAGAAGCACCGACAGGTAGGAGTGAGACATGGTCCAAGTTGCAGCACAGTGTGGAGGACGTTCGCATGCATTTGGTGCTTTTCGCGGAGCCGAGTCGATGAATATTTGCAGTGGCGCAAGTTTGAATCGGCCTAACACCGTCTAGGTCTCAACATGGTCTGGGCTTTGGCGTCAATCAGAGAAGCATTTGGTCACATCAAGTGCTGGTACTGTGAAGTGCTTTCTTTGTCTTCGGAGCGATCTCACTTTCACTGATCTCCTAATACAACCACCCCAACTGACACCCCCGGTGATAGCTTGAGCTGGAGAACAGGCTCGTTGTGCAAAGGAGTCTACAAGAACAGCCTTGAGAAATGCTTCAGCTTGAGCTTCTGCGAACTGGCGCGTGCGCAAAGGGATTTGATTTTGTCTCTGTCCGCTTTTGGAAAAGCATACTTTTTCGTTCAGCCTCTCAAAATGAATCCGGTTGGCTTGCATAACTCAAGCACAAGGGAGCAACAGAGGAATTGCCAAAAAAAGTGGCGCGCATGTTTGACTCTCTCTCTCTCCTCTTCTCACTGTCGAGGGTCCAACCACCAAAGCCCGTCCTTTAGGTGAAAGGAAATGAGGCTTCAGAGCCATGTCTCGCTAGAGAAGAAGGCGCCGTACACCATGCACACAACAGAGGCATTTTCAACTGTTGCGCGCCATTGTCCCCTTTCTCATCAGATTCTCCCTCTTACTTGTTCAGATCGTTCTGTAAAGTAGCAAATAGTACGTTCGAGGTGTGAAGTCCGGGGAGAAGCTATTGTTGTTTGGAGTGGGGAGATGATGAGAGGCTATGAAAAGCGGACGGCATCTGGCTCTCTGTGTGTGTGTATCAAAACCTAAAAGCGGAGAAAAAAAGCCAGCAAGCCAACTGGAAAAAGGAAGAGATTATTGATTTAATTTAATCATTTTGGCAACAAACATGCGCCAACACTCAACACAATAATGAAACGCACAGTCCAACTCAACTCAATTTCTGCATTCATCCGTCACGTATCGCGCTCCCTGTGTGTGTGTGTGTGTGTGTGTGTGTGTTCACGGTCCACTTTCCTTTTTCTTTTTCCACTTCCCTTCTTTGTGCGCACAGTCTGCATTCCTCTCTCATCTTGACCACATCCATAACAAACCTCAATCTTATATTTTCACAATCATCACCACCAACACCATCTTCCTCAGTGAGAAAGGTGATCATTAACACCACCACCACCACATTTGATCTTTGAACAAGTCGTCGTTGTTCATCGATTAAGCATACGCCCGTTTTCTACATCCCACCGTTCCACACGCAGTCGTTCCTGAACCATCCTCAAGCTCTCGTCAACGCCTCCTTGTTGTTGTACAGCGAGTATCTATCGTCTCGCCCTTCGCAAACCCCCTCCCCAAGGAATCGCAGCTGCAAACTCGCAAACTCGCCATAGTGTCTGCGAACAAACGCAAAGCTTCCGGCGATCTTGCATCGACCCACCAGCTCTCGCGAAAGCTCGTTCATTCCACAACAGCTCCTCTTGCTCCATCTAATCACGCCAACTCTGCACAACCCTCCCTTCACTCTCACCTCGTCGAAGAACAACGCCACCACCACCACCACCATAAAAGGGAAAACAGTGCATCCTCAATCGCATCAATCGAAATGTCAGGCGTACCCCAACACAATCCTGTCGATTACTCGGCTACCCATGAAGCAGCCGTTGCAGCCGCAGCCGCTGCTGCCTCCGCTTCCTCTTCTCAGCCTGCACTCAAGCACCCCGCTCCTGCAGCAGGTGTTGGAGGAATACCAGCTCATGCAGCATCCGCCAACAGTGCTGGAACCTACTCCTCTTCTTCTCTTCCACTTGCCATCGCAGCTCAACAACGTAAGCTTTCCGGTCGTTACGCTCTATCCGACTTTGCCGTAGAACGTACATTGGGAACCGGTTCTTTCGGACGTGTCCATCTGGTTCGTTCGCGTCACAATCATCGATTCTATGCGATCAAGGTGCTTCGTAAGGAACAAGTGGTCAAGATGAAACAGGTCGAACATACCAATTCCGAACGAGCCATCCTCTCTATTGTGCGACACCCCTTTTTGGTCAATCTTTGGGGTACTTTTAAGGATTCCACCTTTTTGTATATGGTGATGGACTATGTTCCGGGTGGAGAGTTGTTTACGTTGTTGAGGAAGAGTCAGAGGTTTCCACATCCGGTGGCTAAGTTTTATGCAGCCGAGGTGGCACTGGCGATTGATTATTTGCATCAGAACAACATTATTTATAGGGATTTGAAGCCGGAGAATATCTTGTTGTCGGCAGATGGACATTTGAAGATCACGGATTTTGGGTTTGCAAAGTATGTTCCGGATGTTACGTGGACTCTTTGTGGTACACCGGATTATCTTGCGCCCGAGATTGTGTCGAGCAAGGGTTATAATAAGTCGGTGGATTGGTGGGCGTTGGGGGTGCTGTTGTATGAGATGTTGGCGGGTCATCCACCGTTTTTTACGGAAGATGGGAATCCGATCAAGCTGTATGAGAAGATTATAGCTTGTAAGGTAAGGTATCCTCCGTATTTTGAGACGGGGGTGAAGGATTTGTTGAAGAATCTGTTGACAGCGGATTTGAGTAAGAGGTATGGGAATTTGCATAGGGGTAGTAAGGATATCTTTGGTCATATGTGGTTTGCGGAGGTAGATTGGGATAGGTTGTATAGGAGAGAGATTCCAGCGCCGTATTTGCCGACTGTGACGGCGGATGGTGATAGTAGTCAGTTTGAAAGGTATCCGGAGAATGATGTGGGAGAGTATAGTAGGACCGATCTGCCGGATAATTTGGGTCATTTGTTCCCGGATTTCTAACCAACGACCTTCACTCCTTCATCATGCGGCGAGGAAGATTGCACTTTGAACATGATCAAGCTTTTGTATTGGCGATTTTTGGAACGGAAACACACTCATCATCTTTGTACACGGAAGTGTGGACCGAAATCTGTGCAAGTGATTTGTTTTTGTCATTGCGTTGCGAGGGATGGAGGGGGTGATTAGAGATCGGAATGAGCAGCGTTCTTGGCTTTGAGAGCAGCAGCTCTGGGGCCTTTGATTTCGAGTAATTCAACTTCAAAGATCAAGTGTGCGTTTGGGGGAATGGTTCCACCAGCTCCACGTTCTCCGTAACCATCAGAAGGAGGGATTTTAAGTTTGCGTTTTTCTCCAACACACATATCTCGAAGTCCTTTATCCCAGCCTCTAATAACTTGACCCGTTCCAACTATCCATTCCAACGTTCCAGCGATAGGGCGAAATGTAAGGTGTTAGTATTCCCGCATCTTTAGAGTTGTATAAGAGGGGTACTTACGTGTGAATTCAAAAGGTTGTCCTCTGTCGAGCGAGCTATCGAATTTCTTTCCATCAGCCTATTACAACATCAGATCAGATGTCAGCTTTCTCTCTGACTTAGACTCTATTGTATGGGGTTGGTGAACTTACAAGTGTACCAGTGTAATGCATGCTCAAGAGATCTCCGGCCTGCGATTTATCCTCGCATACTGTGGGACGGTATTTGACACCAACTTGCAACTTATCGGGTAGGTTCGAGTTGGCACGAACTGCTACAGCAGTGGTAGCAAGGGTGATGAGAAATGTTGTGAGCTTCATCTTTGACGTTTCCGGGATGGGAGGTGGTAAGAAGGATGAATGGTGTGGCGGGAGGGGGGAAGGAAGGGTCCAAATGGTTGTCCGTGCGAAGGTAAGTGTTGGAATACGTGGAGCTTTAAAGCTCGAGGAGAAAGAGGATTCTTATCGGCCGGCATAATTGGACGGGCTCCACTTTGTGCTTTGATGCAGGGTTTTGAGTTTTCGATGTTGAACACCTTGCTCATATCACTTTTAGACGTTTTTTCTTCACCATCATCCAACGCATTCATTAACAACATTCCAATCGAAACTCAAATCCTCCGCCTACGCCTTTCTACAGATCAAAGCTCTCATCATTTGAACCGGGTTCTGTTAGCAAAAGCTATCACCTACCCATACACGCGCTGCAAACCCTTCAACCGCGCACCGCTTCGACCTCAAGCCAACCTAGCACTTCCCTACACATCACTCTCACGCCGCTGCAGAGGAAAGACAACCATGTCTACAGCTCACAGACCAAACTTCGATCCAGCAAAAGGTCGTGAATCCAAAGCTCACCTTTCTGCTCAAACCACCAAACTCGATATACCCTCGTATACAAAGCTTAAATTTCGTCAACCTCCCCCCACCTCCTCTTCTTCCGCTACTGCATCTTCTTCATCTCATCCAGAGAGAAGAGATTTAAAACGAGAATTGGAGCTAGCCGAATGGGAATCGAACAATCGCAAAAGAGCCAAAGCCGGATTAGATCCCCTACCCCCACCCTCCACCCTCACTTCCTCAAAAGACGAAGCGGAGGAGAGCAGAAAAGAAGCCATTGCAAAAGCAATCCAACTCGACCGCGACTCCTCCCCCTCCTCCTCCTCCTCCTCCTCTTCCTCCGATTCAGATGAAGAGGAAGAAGAAGATAGTGAAGAGGAGGAAGATGAACAAACCCTGCTCCTTCGCGAACTCGAAAAAATAAAAGCTGAAAGATTAGCCGCAAAACAACGCTCCTCCCACCTCGACGCCACGAGCAAAGAAGAAGAAATCGCTCGTGGAAACCCACTACTAAACCTCCAAAACGCTTTTCAACCCCCAAATGCAGCAAGTGAGGATTTCGAAGTAAGAAAAAGATGGGACGACGATGTAATATTTAAAAACCAAGCAAGCGGTGCTGGCAATACAGGAAAGGCAGCAGGTGGTGGTGGCTTTGTTAACGATCTAACCAGAAGCGACTTTCATAAGAAGTTCATGAATAGGTATATCAAGTAAAACCCCTCATTTCGCGCTTCGTGGTTGTATTGTAGTTCTCATACCAAACTCACATCTCAACCACATTCCAGAGAGAAAGAAAAGAACAAACTTGCGAAGAAGTGTAGATCGTACCAATACATTTGTGGGTGTGCAAACCATCCTACCTCCGCTCTACCTCACTCCCATAGGTTTTCAGTGGAGACCTGCATTCCTCAAATCCCTCAACAACCCAGCCAACACGGCACTATAGACGAATACAAACTGTCTACCAGTCTGAATCAAAGACATTCTCTGCTCCCTTACACCTTCCACAATCATCTTTACAACATCCTCACCCTTTTCCCAAGCTTCAATCGCTCCTTTACCTTCTCTACCCATAAGCTGAGCGTGATTCCTAGCTTCCACCAGCTGAACATCAGCAGGAGTAGAATGGATCGAGGTATCCGGAGTCTGTTGTTCAACCGACGAATTGCTATTTGCTGAATTCGAAGCAGAGATTCCCTCCCCACTCTCCATCTCCGCCCCAGCTTGCTGCTGGAAACGGAAGACGCTGCTGGAAGAAGAAACGTCAAATGGAGTCGGTTCGTTACTTCCTGTGATAGTCGATGTGGAAGTATCGCCACCCACCGCAGCTGTCGCGGCAGCACCGCCCGATCTTTCTTCATTCTGCTGAGAAATGGCAAAATCGAACGGATTCATAGCTGACATAAGTGCTTCTTCAATCGATCTTTCCCCCGTACCAGTAGGAGAGAGTCCGTTGGAGGATAGTCGAGAATGCAAACCAGTACCTGCTGCGCTGGAGAACGAAGATCGAGCCGATCCACCGCTATGCAACGAAGGCGTGGAGACCTCGGAAAAGGGAGAGGAGGTGGCTTGTCTCCATGCGTCTTGTGCTCCAAGTTGCAGTGTAGCACCGCGAGTGGGAGAGAGCGCAGGTTCGAATGGCACCGAGTTCGAGCTGCCATCTTGTACATGTCGATTGGGTGAATCTTGGGTGGTGGAGGACCCCATGTTACGGACTCTAGCCGTAGCTGTTGGGTTGAAGCGGAACGTGGCAGAGGTAAAAGGGTTGGTGAAGCCTCCCTCCGAGCTGCTGCCTGTGGGCTGATGCGATTGACTAGTGCGCATGGGAGTGTCCTTGCTAGGTGAAGATGAGGAAGGTGCAGCATCGCGGTGGCTGAAGCTACCAGTGCTCGAGACACTGCTGCTGAGGTTACTAGCTACCTCCAAACCGTTGCCACTCTCGTTGGATCGAGAACGGAACATTGGAGGTGGAGAGCTCAAGTCTCGACCAAAGCTGCCACTCCCACTACCGTGGTTGCTGCCCGAATCAATGTCCATACCCGTGGGTGACAGCTCGCGCTTCAAGCTGCGTCGAGGCGTGCGTGGGAAACGATCGCTCAGTGGCGAAGACGGTGGAGCCATGTCCACCTCTGGCGTTCCAACATCTGCTGCCATGGGTGAATTGCCACCAGCACCACCGTTGCTACTGAGCACCAGATTATTCTCCCACGCTGCAGGTTCACTTGCGTTGCTAGCAACACCAATCTTCTGTCTCCTTCTAGCTCGACGAAGCACATCGAGCGCAGCGTCAATCACGATGAAAGCACCCGTTCTACCTACACCAGCAGAACAGTGCACAATCATCGGTCCAGCAGCAGGAAGATCACGACCCCTTGTCACCGAACCTCGCAACTCGGCATCAGCCGAGTTCTGCGCCCCGTCCGCAATGTCCATGAATGTCAAGAGCGACCCGGGCGTCTCAGGGATATGATAGTCTGGCCAGGCAATGTACTGCAGCTGAACAACCCTACGCGGCGGTGATTGAGGCTCAGAAAGGTTCTTGAGCAAGAAAGTCCTGCGTATCGTGGTTGGCTCGCATTTCTTGTCCTTCTGATCACCCTGCTGTTGTTGACTGGACTGTGATGGCATGGTCGGGAACAAAGCGCCGCCATCTTGCGATTCCTTGTTGAGCACGCCGTTGCACAGGTCAGACCGCATCTTCTGGCCCGCCTCGTCCAGCACGACTTCCTCTAACTTGGTGACTCGGATCGAGTCGCCAAATTCGGACTTGAGCCAGTAAGGATGAGCCTGCAACCGCCCACTCTCGTGTTCACGCGTGAGCATCACAATGACACGACTATTCTGCTCCCATACAGCGGTCCAGAACGCATCGAAGGTACTCGGCAGAGGAGCTTGTGTGGCGATGTATCGACGCTTGCTGCCCAGTTGCCTCGGTGGCTCGATAAACGAGCCGTTGATGTAGTCCGAACCGGGATCGTCGGCAGACTGTGGCTTCAAGAGACGAACACGGCTGTGCTCGTAAGTCCAGATGTTATTGTAGCGATTGTCGGCACCACGTTCCAGGGCTGCAGCGATGCTGAAGGGAAACGCATGCGAGTTGGGGTCGAGATAACGCCCAGTCTGAGCCGAAGACTGCTTCTGCAAAGCAGCTGCCTGCGCAGAAGCAAAGTCCTTGGAGCGCGGATCTTGGTCGGATTCTGCTGAGTGCTGCTGCATCGTTGCAATGAGACGGTTCTGCTCGGCCTTCTCGACGTCAAAGAAGGCTTGAGCGAGAGCATGCGCGCGATCGGCATCAGGCATGTGGATCAGCTTCTGCAAGAAGGGTGGTAACTGTTGAACCTGCGATTCGCTCATCTTAGGCAACTCCATAGGGATCTTCTCGGTGATACCGTGCTGCAACTCTCGATTCTGACGGATGTTGTCGAAGAAAGGGTTGGCGCAGTTGGCAGACGATCGATTTGGTCCGCCAGCCTGAACACCGTTCTGGGCACCGTTACTGTTTCGGCTCTGATCCTGCTGACGAGCGGCCAAGTTGAGCTTAAAAGGCTCACCTGAGCCTTGCTGTGTGCCACCCTTGGCTGGCGAAGAACCCGACTGACCTGGCCAACCCTGCACGGTGCTTTGTGAATTGAAGGCCTCCATAGGTAGACCACGAGGCTGAACCAGCGACTTGCGGTCACTATCGGCTGAAGCCGGGCTCTCGAACGAAGGAGTTGCCACAACACCATTGAGTTTGAGTGTGGGTGGCTTTCGACTCTGCGGGCTCTGACCTGGCGTTTGATCATCGCCGTGCGCAGCATTGTCCTCCGCGCTCTTGTGAGGAGCACCAGTGTCGATGAGCTCCTGAGCCTTCTTGGAGCGAGCAAGCTTGTTGAAACCTCCAACGAGCCAACAGAGCTCACCAGCGAAACCGGCAGCTTCAAACTTCTTGAGAACTCCGATCAGACAAGGTCCACCACCACCGGCTGTGGCGTTGCCAGTGCCATCGATACGACTTGTGTCCGTGTCGAGCACAATGATCTTGTTGACACCTGGATCCTCGGGCAAGCTGATGGTAGCACCGCGCTTTCGCACAGCATCCAACGAAGCCTCGTCCTTGGGACCAGCCTTAGCGTCGGGCTTGGGCTTAAGAGGACCCTTGCGCCATCGCATGAAACGTCGACGATCGCTGGCACTTCCAAGCATCTCATCTTCAATGCGTTCGACAGTGATGGCTGGTCGCTTGAGAAGTGTGCTTGGTGCACAGATGTTGATGCTAGATGCCACACGAGCCATGGAGTACGACGTGGAAGGGCGAATGTCGAGCACCAGGACATCTTCCGGTGTGGCTGGTTGCGAGGCCGGCGAAGATGCTTTGCGCTGCTTCTTCCACGATGGTGGCGACAGCACCTCAGCGAGACCGTCAACGTCCAGAGCCTTGAACTTGGAGTGATCCTCCGCGGAGGCGCTGGCCTTGCTGGTAGAGGATGAAGATGCGGGGAGTGGCAAAGAGGCACTGGAAGAGAGGCCGCCTTTGAGCCTTGCAGGCAGATTGAGGTTGCGTCTGAAATCCGACTGTATTGAGTTCTGTGATCCAGTCTGCTGCATCTTGGTGGGGACGGAGGCAGCATTTGCTGCTGGCGTGGGTGGAACGCCTAGTCGAGCCATTCTGAAGCTGTCTGGTAGCGCTGTTGTCATACCACCATCGGGGAACAACTTTGCCCAAGGATGTGGCTCTGCGTCCTGCGAGTCGCCTTCAGCGGCGGGACCATTGGATCGAGATGGCACACGAGCACCAGAGGTGGATACAAGGGGTGTAGCAAGTGCAAATGGACTTGCAATACGCACGGCTCCAGGATTGGGCGCATTTGCATCGGGAACGTGAATGGAAGCAAAGTAATCTGGTTCAGCGCCAGATGAAATTGCGGCTGAAGTCATGGGTGGAGGTCGGGATGCGTGTGATGATGTGCTGGAAGAGGATGAGGAGGAAGAAGCAGAAGAATGAGATCCAAAGTTGAGGGAAGGAAGCAACGAGCGCCGAGACTTGGCCTTAGTGGTCGTCTCTGGGGGTTGCGTGGACATCATATTGTTGCTATGTTGGTTAGAATGCTGGAGGAGGTAATGCAGGTGTGAGCTCGGACAAAACTCAGAAAGAGATGAGGTGCAGAACAAAGTTGGTAGAGTGATGGAAATGAGAACGGTATCCGAGATGATCTACTGCTAGAGTGCGATTGATTCTGTAAGGATGGTCGGGATTAAGAGTGCAACATGACGTCGATGTCGTATCCTTTATTGTTGTGCGTGGAGACGGATCGACGATTTACAGCATCGTTGTTTTGACGCTGCTGATGTAGACAGGAGGAGAGGATAGAGATGCGTGGTAGAAGAGGAACTTGAAGAGGATTCACAGAGAAGGCTCGAGGGATCCAGTCGATGGAGCCTGTCAGATGTGGACGATGTTCGGATTATCCGACTGCAGCAGGCGGGAAGACCGACAAATGTAGCAAGCGAAAGAGATGTGTGAAGCTGCGGCCAAACGAGACCCAGGTGAAGGGCAAGAAGATGTGGCAAAGTCAGAGTATGTCGGCACTGAAAATGTAAAGGGTGCGAACGTTGAAGGTGTGTCTAATCCGATGGTAATGATGCAGTGTATGGCCCGCGACGGATGGTGGCGGAAAGGAAGATTAGGAATGCGGGAAGAGACGATTCAAAGCAAGACGAGTGATGATGATGATAAGATGCAGGCGGGAAGAGAGAAATCTGTCGAGATGGTGGCGTCGAGCAATGCAAGTAGCAGATGAGTGCGAAAAAAAAGGAGTCAAATAGCGTAGAAGTCGAGGAGGGAAGATGATGATGTTGGTGTTGTTGATGACAATGATGAAGGTGAAGGGGAGAGATCCTGAGCAGAGAGCTGGAATAAGGCTTGCGTGTGCGTTGTTCACAGCTCGAACTGTGCAAATCCAACAGCGCGGGTGGAATGGTTGATTGCGGAAGGCAAGGCTGTCGTAAGAGGCGCCAGTAACAATGCAAAGGGCGGGGAAGAGCAAGAGAAGAGCGAGAGAGAGAGAGAGAGAGAGAGAGCTCTTACAGTGCTGTCCGGAGAGACAAAGGGCCGTCCGAAGAGAGTGTCAAGGCAAGGATAGCAAACGCAAGCAGCTAAGCGAGAGAGAAAGCGAGAGCGAGAGTGTGTAAAAGAAAGTACCAAAAGAGAGCTGATGCAGTATCGGAAGAGGTCGAACAAAGCTCAGCATCAGCAGCAGCAAGCAAGCAAGCAAGCAAGCAAAGAGTCAAGAAGTGGAGAAAAGGCAAGACTGAGTGCGTACTGTACTGCATGAGCTGCCAAATTAGGGCAACGCTCACACGCCCTGAGCCACCTCGCCACAGCATCAGAAAGCGGCAGGGTTTCCGCTTGTGCTGCTGCAGCTTTGCAGCGTGAAATTCGCAATTTCAAAAAATGACGCACGCTACCTTACTCCAATTGCGGCACTAGCAACCACAAGGTGAAGGCGCGAGAGTGGATGATGAAAGTGACAAGAAGAGTTTTTCCTTCAGTATTTTCCTCTTTTTTCCCTTTACTGTATTTTAATTTTATTGTTTTTTCTTTCCATTTTCTGCGCGCCTTTGTGAGTTGTATGACATGGCCAGCAAGCCAGCTTGACATGATCTGTTGTGATGTGATGTGATGAAGACTACGACAACAGTGAACAGGAACAGCGGCTGAAGGCGGTCTCACTGTACTCAGCAGTGTGTTGGTTACTGTAGCTTCAAGGAGAGGACAGAAGTGTTTCTTCCAGGTATTTGCAACCAAAAGGGTTGAAGCACTTCGCATGTTGCAACTCTTCTTGGCGAGCTGGCGGAGGGTAGGTTAAGCTATGCAGGGTGCCGCTCGGCCATGTCGCTGTTGAGTTGTTCTAAGATAGAAGGACACGATATTTTGGGTTGGGTCGGCTTCTCATTTGACGCTGGCGAGGTCAAGATAGCAGGAGGCGAGCGGCGACGGCGACGCATGCAACAAGGGATCTCGCTTTTTGACGGGCTACGGCCGTCGTAGGTGTTCGCTGCAGCTAGGGTTTTCGACGAAGCGAGCATCCATTCCAACTTGCAATCTTGTAACGCATTGCCTGTCTAACAACACACAACACAGCTTGGCATTCGACATTCACAAAGCAGCATCAGCATGCTTCCTTGCTAAATATTGACAGCAAGGCGAAGCGGAGTGGCGCCGATAGGAGCCAGTGTAGAAAAGAGGACAAAAGCCACCGAGTCACAAAGCGGGCCAACCATGCTCGCACAACTGTACCTACTGTACCCAGATACAGTATACACAACCAAGGCCAGCGGTGCGAAAGAGAAAGCTTCTCTGTGGCCAATCGATAAAGCGACACGCTTAGTTGCTTTCTTCTTCTCGACAAGCGCGGTCCTGCGAGGCCTGTCTTGTCTTGCACATCCGTCTAAGTGCGTTCTGAGTTTATTGGTATTCTGGAGGCGAGGAAAGCATATGCAGACGGAGCTTCAAAATAACGAGCAAAGCGCGCACACACACAGCGGAAGGGGGATCAAAACATTCCTGTCAATTCAAAAATGTCCTCTTTAACTTTCTTGTGTCTATCTACACCGCAACGCAAACACCAAGTATTTGCAGACCATGATTGAACCTCCTGTCTGATATGAGATTTGACAAGAGCGAGAGCTGCGACATCAACTGATAACATGCTGGTCGAAGCGTATTGTACCGTAAAGAGGTGTTGTGTGTGTGTCTTTGTGTGTACAGTAAGTTGAAGTCTGCAGCTCGGAAGCGCGCCGAGCGTGAGAAATGGGAGAGTGCAGAGCGCGCCAGGGTCGGGATGATAGAGCCATGCAGGTCGCTTAGCAAAACTGATGCAGCGCCAGACACTCACAATTGAAAACAGTCAACAACATGGACAAGAGAGGACCCTGATTTGACGCCTCCTTTTGTTTTTTCGTTTCCACTTGAGGCGAGGACTGCAGTATCACAAGTTAACTAGTTACTGTATCAGGTCGTCTGTATCAATTCGATATGTCTCTGGCAATATGGTTCAGACTTCGCTTTCAGAACGACGACGAAAAATAACTAGGTGTGGGATGGTTAAGAGGCAGCAGTGTGAAGACGTTGGTTTTAAGTCTAGATTGGAGAGAATAATGTGAATCAGGTCCCGAAAAGAAACAAAGGAGGCTATGCAGGGTGAGATCGAAACAGACGCGCAACGACGTCAAACTCATCTCTCAACTTTCATCTCGTCTCTTTCTCTCTCTACACAGCAGCCTCAAGCTCAACAGCAAAGAATAAAATACACGATGAACAGCATTCAATGTCGATCGTCTTGCGAGAGCGATGCCTTGTTTAAAGTCCCAATGAAGCTAAGCTACGCTGAGAAGAGAAAATGAGGAGATCATCTGGAAAAGAGGTTCCTTTGGCATCCGAACTTTGTGCCGGTATCCTACTTGATGATTGCAAGTGATCGGGCCATGGAACCTTGATGCCAGGAACGCCCGGGTACAGTACAGTACAAGACGAAAGCACGGTTCGATATAAAGACTCTCGTGACGTATCAACTTCCTTACTCCCAATCAATCTTGAGTCGACGCCTTCGACGGTTGCATCGTTCTGGCATCTGGATGAGGAACCGCTCATCCCTTCACTGTTCTACTGTCTCTTTGCCCTTTACCGGTCTGCCTATTGCGTCGTCTTGAGGAATTGACTTGTTCTGCATCCGAGCCGGCCGGTCAACCCAGCCAAAAGGCATCGGCAAAAAGCTTGTTCAGAGCATAGAGCATGATGTCGAGATCTACACTGAAGGCGAGGCAACTTTGTTTCTTTCCTTCTTGAATCTGGCTGGAAAGTGTATGACGTAACGAGCCATGGCCAATCAGGGTTCGACTTCTGAACCCTGCAGCAGACCTAAAAAAAAAAGCGCCAACGATTTGGTACAGATTTGCTCGTGCGAGTGAAAAGCAGTTCGCAAAAAGGATGTTAAGTTTATAAAAGCATCCCATAGATCTAACAAAGGACAAACAACGCTTCAACGTGTCCTTTGTCTCGCTTGCTCCTGCAAAAGGATGGGCATCGACGCATGCCTTCACCCTTCGCTCTCTTGAACCACAGAGACTACTGACTATCAGGATGGATGCCGACCGTAGCTCAGCTCACGTTGGAGTGTGGTCTGCTCTGTGCAATACTGTGTAGAGTCTCCATATGACTCTGCGCGGATCTTTCCGTCACTATAATTCGAATCTGCACTTTGATGCTCGGCACTGAAATTCCAGGCTTGTGATTTGCTGTTGTGGTGTTGCTCCTTTTCTCGGACTCGCCATGTGTTTTCAAGTGATCGACCCTTTGACCACAGGCGAGGAACAGTAAATTGGCAGGTACAGGTCGCATCTAGAGCTTCTGACGCTCTCTCGCACATTTCTTCTTCCTTTCCCTTTTTTTTTTCTTTTTCTTTTTTTTTTTTAATGGCCGGTGTTGAACTAAAGCCGGTCCCGTGGCTACGAAGCAAACAGCGTCGTCTACACACTTTCACTAGTCTGATTCGTTGCTGTTTCTATCTGCGACAGGCTTCGTTCGAGCCGAGAGGATCTACTGTATTAGATTGTATACTTCATCGCTCGCAGAATGATCGAGTGAAGAGAGACAGGAAGATGGCCGTCACGGTGATGCTGGTGGACTGAAGGAGCTGATCGGGCTTCAAGTCCGAAGTTTACAGGTTTGCGAACACTCTCTGTCTCTGAACCCAGCGGAACATTCCGAAGAGCTCGTCGAAGCTCTCGAGCCAGCAAAAAGAAAACATTCCGCACCAAAGCAACACCGCACACACACATAATCCGCTGACATGCTTGCTTGCTTCTTTTCGTCGGCCAAAACTGGAACTATTCAAGCCACACACTGAGCAGCTTACCCCATTTCAACTTGGTGCGGGATGTCTGGAGGGAGCAAGCCGACTAGATCCGTGACTCGTTGGTTAAGGATCAGATGACCGGTGAATTGAGGCGCTCTTTCCACACTCGAATGGGCTGCAGAGGTAGCGAGAAGAACGATCGTTCGCTCGGTCGCATATGTTCGGATTTGTATGATTTGTATGATGGTTCGTACAAGAGTTCATCCGCGTTTCCAACGGTCAATTTCTCCAATGATTCGAGTGTCCCCGTATACTTCCATCGAGCAAGTCCTTTGACCCCATCGCTACAAGACAGAATCCTGATTGAGATGCAAGTGCGACTGATATATTGCGAGGGAGTCAATGTGTCTGAGTGATACAGCCGGCTAGGGTTGGACCGACTCAAAGAACAGTTCGAAGGATTTGACAGGTCATGGGGGTTGCGAGTTCTGGGATAAGGTCGGCAAGCGCCCGAATGCCGAGTCAAGAAACAAAAAGAGTGACAGTTCAAATTGGCACGCATGCTTGTGCGATTGCTTTTTCTGACTGGTTGACTGTACTAGCTGAGCTGGGAAATTCGGAAAGAGGGCAAAAAGAAACACACACACACACAAAACAGAGAGAGAAAGAAGAGACAGAAACCCTTCTTCCTCATTCCTCCGCTTTTTCCACGTCTATGCTGCGCTGCGCTGTGCTGTGCTGTGCTGTTCGCAAGGTGTGACCATCGCGCGCCAGTTTTGCCTCGTCTTTTTCTCTTGGCTCAAATTCCTCCACAACTGAGCTCGTAGCATTGATCTCGTCTTCGTCTCGTCTCGTCTCCTCATTCGTCAACACCTTTCCTTCCTTTCTACACGCCACTCCATTCCTATCCCTGTCACCATCACCACCACCACCACGTTTACTTCCCCACGCTTCATCTTGTGGTAGCGCGCAGTTCTGGATCCCTCCGCCTTTCTTCCTTCGACTTTCGGTACCTTGCCCTCAGTCGTTGTTGTCGTCACGGATCCTTGCCCTTCCTCGGGAAGACGAAGAAGAAGAAGAAGAAGAACAACAACATCAACACACTTTCCTCGCCGCGTAAAAGTAGACCGAGACACTCCGTCCGGCTTGCTTTGATTAAAACCTACACGTCAACATGCTGCGAAGCATTACTTCGCGATCCTTGCCCCGTGCGGCGTGGAGGGCTTCCACCCTTCCTTCCGCCTCGGCTCGTATCGCAAAACCTGCCACTTTGAACGCCGCTTCTCTTCGATACTACCAATCCTCCTCCAAGAAGGAGCAGGCCAGCCCGGCTCCTGCTCAGCCCAACGCTCCCTCTGGCAGTGACACCTTCATCAACACAACCAACGCCTACTACGCCGAGGAGATGCACAAGCGATGGAAGCAGGACCCTTCCTCCGTTCACGCTTCCTGGGATGTCTACTTCAGCGGTCTCGCAAAGGGTCTTCCCAGTGAGCAGGCTTTCCGTGCTCCTCCTACTTTGATGCCCTTGCCCATGGAGGCTCCTCCCGTCGACGTCTCTGGCTTCAGTGGTTCCACCCAGGCTGTCGACGACCACCTCAAGCTCCAGCTCCTCGTTCGAGCTTACCAGGTTCGCGGTCACCGCATCGCTCGTCTCGACCCTCTCGGCATCTTGGACCCTGATCTCGACCCCAACGTCCCCGAAGAGCTCAAGATCGAGCACTACGGCTGGTCCGAGAGCGATCTTGACCGTAAGATGCGTCTCGGTCCCGGTCTTCTCCCCAACTTTGTCAAAGAGGGCATTCAGGAGCTAACCATTCGCGAGATCATCGATGCCTGCAAGCGCATGTATTGTGGTTCCATCGGTGTTCAGTACGTTCACATTCCCGATCGCGAAAAGTGCGACTGGCTCCGTGAGCGCATCGAGACTCCCGAGCCCTTCAAGTACTCTGTCGAGGAGAAGCGCACCATCCTTGACCGTTTGATTTGGTCCGACTCGTTTGAGCGTTTTATCGCCTCCAAGTACCCTAACGAGAAGCGTTTCGGTCTCGAAGGTGGTGAGTCGCTCATCCCCGGTGTCAAGACCCTCATTGACCGATCCGTCGAACACGGTGTCGAGAGCGTTACCATTGGTATGCCCCATCGTGGTCGTCTCAACGTTCTTGCCAACGTCATCCGCAGGCCCATCGAGGGTATCTTGCATCAGTTCGCCGGCAAGGAGGACGACGGAGAGGGTGGAGGAGATGTCAAGTACCATCTTGGTGCCAACTACGTTCGACCTACTCCTTCGGGTAAGAAGGTGGCTCTCTCGCTTGTTGCCAACCCTTCGCATCTTGAGGCTGAGGATCCCGTCGTTCTCGGAAAGACGCGTGCTTTGCAGGACTTTGCCAAGGATGGCGAGCACAAGTCGTCCATGGCTCTCTTGATGCACGGTGATGCTGCCTTTGCCGGTCAGGGTGTTGTTTACGAGACCATGGGCATGTACAACTTGCCCTACTACGCTACCGGTGGCACTGTCCACATTGTCGTCAACAACCAGATTGGTTTCACCACCGACCCTCGATTCGCCCGATCCACTCCTTACCCCTCGGACATTGCCAAGTCGATCGACGCTCCCATCTTCCACGTCAATGGTGACGATGTCGAGGCCGTTACCTTTGTCTCGCAGCTCGCTGCCGACTGGCGTGCCACCTTCAAGAAGGATGTGGTCATCGACCTCGTCTGCTACCGACGACACGGACACAACGAGACCGACCAGCCTTCGTTCACTCAGCCCCGAATGTACGCTGCCATCGCCAAGCAGGACCCTACCCTCACCAAGTACGCCGCCCGTCTTGTCGAGGAGGGCAGCTTCACCAAGTCCGACATTGAGGAGCACCAGAAGTGGGTCTGGGGCATGCTCGAGGAGGCTTTCGACAAGAGCAAGAGCTACAAGCCCGAGGAGCGTGAATGGCTTTCGAGCGCTTGGGAGGGTTTCCCTTCGCCCAAGGAGCTTCGTGAGCAGATCCTCGACCACAAGGACACCGGTGTCAAGGAAGAGACCCTCAAGCACATTGGCAAGACTGTCTCGACTTATCCCGAGGACTTTACCGTTCACCGCAACTTGGGACGTATCTTGAAGACACGTTTGAAGACGGTCGAGGAAGGCAAGAACATCGATATGAGCACTGGTGAGGCTCTTGCGTTTGGTTCGCTTGCTCTCGAGGGCAACTATGTGCGTCTTTCCGGTCAGGATGTGGAGCGAGGTACTTTCTCGCAGCGACACTCTGTTTTGCACGACCAGGAGAACGAGGGTACCTACACTCCTCTTCAGCACGTTGGTGAGGGTCAGGCACCGTTTGTTGTTTGCAACTCTTCGCTTTCCGAATTCGGATGCATGGGTTTCGAGCTTGGTTTCTCGTTGGTTTCACCTCAGAACTTGACCATTTGGGAGGCTCAGTTTGGTGACTTTGCCAACAACGCACAGTGTATCATTGATCAGTTCATCGCTTCCGGCGAGCGTAAGTGGTTGCAGAGGACTGGATTGGTGCTGAACTTGCCTCATGGTTATGATGGTCAGGGACCTGAGCATTCGAGTGCTCGTATTGAGCGATTCTTGCAGCTCTGCGATGATCATCCTTTCAAGTTCCCTACTCCGGAGAAGAGCAATAGGCAGCATCAGGATAGTAACATGGCGGTGGTTTACTGCACCACTCCTGCCAATTACTTCCACGTTCTTCGTCGTCAGGTTCACAGGGACTTCCGTAAACCTTTGGTCAACTTCTTCTCCAAGTCGCTCTTGCGTCATCCTGAAGCAAGGTCCAACTTGGAAGATTTCCTTCCTGGTACTGGGTTCCAGCGATTCATTCCTGAACCCCACGCTACCGAGGGTAAGGATGAGTTGGTGCAGGCTGATCAGATCAAGCGACACATCCTTACTTTCGGTCAGACTTACTTTGAACTTCTTAAACATAGGAGGGAGAACAACATCAAAGACGTCGCGATCTCGAGAATCGAACAACTCTCCCCCTTGCACTACGAAGCGGTTGTCCAAGCATTGGACAAGTATCCCAATGCCGATTTGGTCTTCTGTCAGGAAGAACCACTCAACAATGGCGCTTGGTCGTATCTTCAACCTAGATTGAGGACCGCTTGCAGACATACACAACATCATAAGAATGATATCGTCATACTGGCTAGTAGACCTCCTTCCAGCTCGGTCGCGACAGGTAGCAAGGTGGCTCATAAGGCAGAGGTAGAGGCTTACCTCAAGGATGCGTTCGATTTGAACAGGAAGGCTTCTGATGAACATCTTTAGCGTTGTAGTGTTCTTTTCATTCTTTTGAATATTGATTGTAACTCTTTGACAAAGCGAGTTTTCTATGTGAGGATCTTGTGTGAAACGAGAGTAAGGCTCATACGATTGCTGCTGTGGAGTCGCACTTCAGATCTCAGTCCGATGCACGAATACTAACAACTAGATTGCATTTGTCCACCCAATCCACCGCTATGCAATACCCTTCAATCTATTCCCCAACAACAAGAAGCTTTCATAACTCGTTTCCGTCCCTGTATAATTAACCTGAAACTTCTGCACGCCCGCATACGCCTTGATCGCCTTTCTCCAATAACAAGCCGCACTGGCAGGACTTACATATCTCTCTCTGAAGTAACTCCACTGATTATCCGCTATTCTTTTCGCTTTTGTATCGTTTGCCAAAAGGTCATCCATGACTTCTGGAAGACGCATCCATGTGGAATCTCTGAAGACTTGACCTCTATCGTCTTCTACTTCTGTTCCTGGTTCGTCGCCTTTATACTCTGGAACAAAGACGATGTTTTGATCTGGCGAGGTGGGATCGGGGTTATAAAGATGAGTCCAATGTTGGATCCAACGTGGTTCATGTGTGACGATGACAGAACGACAATTCTGGAGATATCGAAGACGACCCGAGTAGGTCATACCTTCAGGGAAAGCGTGGAATTTCCACTTGCAATGATCTTCCATTGTTACAAACCCTTCCCTATTTCCCCAATCCAACGGTTTCACGTCGTTCCAAGGATGATTCTCAGCTGCGGCGAGAAGAGCCTTACGATCTGCTGTACCAACACCCATTGCTCCCCTCCAAAACAGTTTCGGCACTTTGTTCTCCCAAGGAGTAGCCTGCTCCACTTTCAACGTCTTTTCCCTATGTTCTGTATAGCTTCCGATCCCAGGTTCAGGCCAAGAGAAAAACCCATAATCTGGCATCAACCACACATCTTCCAGATAAGGTGCTCTATCGAGCGAGAACTTGCCCATCGAACCCCAGTCGTTGGCAGAAAGACAAAATTCAGCATCTGGAAGTTTCTCCCTAGACCCGACTACGCTCTGGAACAACAAAGCTAGGGCAGAGTTGACACGTGTGAATGCTGATTGTTGGAAGTACTTGAGATAAACGCGATTGTTGTGGATGACTACACGAGCATGACTCCAAATCCCATCGTCGCAAACCTTGTCGAGGTATTCGGCGGTGAGAGGATGCTCTGTGAAGTAGTCGACACTGCGATCAATTTCTTTCCAAAGACCGGGGAAGAATGTATCGCATTCGTCTTCGGTCAATGTCAAATCTTCTGGATTGAAAGGTGAATCGTATTTCAAGTTAATCCTGCCAGAGCCGTTGATCCAACGATTAAATTCGTATCCATCAACGTTGAGTGTGGAAGAACCAGTGGTGGTGGTGGAGGTGGTGGGTTTGGGAGACCAGGGAAACTTGTGAGCGTATTCTCCAGCTTTTTGCTTTATTGTCGCTGAAGTTTCGGAGTCGGAAGATGCGAAACCAAAGAAGAGTAGAAGGGTGATCAGGGCAGTGCCTATGAGAGCCCAACGAGTGCGAGCACGACCAAAGCCTGTTGGTGAGGAACGGGTATCGGAGATGGAGGTAGGAAGAGAAGTGCTGGCGGAAGAAGAGGTTGGTACGCGAACGTACTTGTTGAATAGACTCGACATTGTGAGGGTGGTCGGCAAAGGTGAGACACTAGGTTCGAGATGAGTTTGGATCGCCAGATGCGATCAAGAACGCATGTTCAGGCCCAGGCACCAAAGGATGACTTGCAACGAATCTTGGTCGACTGAGTAGGCGCGTACAGTGGGGTAGTGGTGGAAGCGCAGATGGCTCTGCTGGCCGATGTCGCTGTGCTAGGTGTCGGTGTGGTGAAGTGTTGAGGTGGTAGGGTGACGAAGAATGAAGGTGGTGGTACTGGATTAAAACGAAAGTAGGAAGTGAGGTTGGTAGATGGAAAAGATGGTGAATTGTCGTAAGGCACGAACCTTTTGAAAAGCCGTAGGCTTAAGCGGTGGCAGCAACTGTCGCTCACTCAAACCCGCACAGCCAGCCAGCCAAGCAAGCCAAAACGGCGAAATGAAATGCAGCAAAGTCAAACGCGCTCACTCAGACTCGCTCACAGCCAAGAGAGTGGCGCAAAGCTTTAAAACAAACAGAAGAATAGGTCTAACAATGGGTCTGTTTAGACGTGAGACGCTCGGCGTCTTTACTTTTTGTTCGGATTCGGAGTCACAAGGTGTGAGGTGTTTGATGTTATCAAACGTCAGAAGAAACACCTCCACAACCTCGACTTGATCCTCTACACTTCTCTTTCTTCTATCTCCCTCCATCTTGGAAAATCTACTCTATCGACCCATCATCATGTCGGACACAACACCATCCATCCACAAGGATGGTCCGGATTCCGCTCCCATCCGAAGCATCCTCGATACGGATCTCTACAAACTTACCATGCAACAAGCCGTCCTCCGTCACTATCCCAACACTAGAGTAGCCTACAAATTCACCAATCGTTCAGCATCCACCATGAAATTCACCCGTACTGCTGTCCATCGTATTCGTACCCACATCGACTCTCTCTACTCCCTCCAACTTACTTCCGAAGAGCGGGTATGGCTTGAAAAGACGTGTCCTTATCTTCGTTCCGACTATCTCGACTATCTGGAGAAGTACCGTTTTCAGCCAAAACAGCAGGTCAAGGTGGAATTCGTTCCGAGTGGGACTGATGCCGAGGGAGTGGAGTGGGGAGATTTGAGTTTGAAGGTGGAAGGTGTTTGGGCGGAGGTGATTTTTTATGAGGTTCCTGTGATGGCTATTGTTTCTGAAGTGTATTTTTCCACCGTGGATACAAAGTGGACGTTAGAGGGACAGTTTGAACAGGCGAAAGCAAAAGCGGAAAGGTTGACGAGGAATGGTATTCGATACAGCGAATTCGGCACTAGGAGGAGAAGATCTTACCAAACGCATAAGATAGTTCTTCAAGGTTTGATTGACGGCGATTCCTCCGTTGGCTCTTCCACCACCGCAGCTGGGAATGGAAAACTCCTTGGAACATCCAACGTGCATTTCGCCCATCTCTACTCCCTCCACCCCATCGGAACAGTAGCTCACGAATGGACCATGGCCATCGCCGCCCTAACCGGCTACACCCATTCCAACCTCAAAGCCCTTCAACTTTGGGACTCGGTCTACTCTCCACCCGATTTCATCCCCAACTCTCCCACCCACGATCTCACCATCGCCCTCACCGACACTTTCTCCACCGCCGTGTTCTGGTCTGATCTCCTCACCCATCCCGCCGGAATCGAGATAGCAAAACGTTGGCGAGGCCTACGTCAGGATTCTGGCGATTCGAAAGCTTTTGCGCAAAAAGCCCTTTCTGCGTATAACTCCATCGGTGTAGACCCTAAAACCAAAGTCGTCATCTACAGTGATGGGTTGGATGTAGATCGTTGTATCGAACTTGCAGAGTATAGTAAACAAATCGGTATAGGTGCTGGGTTTGGCGTCGGAACTAGCTTCACTAACGATTTCAAAATTCAAGCAACGGAGGATAAGAGTAAGGCGTTGAATATAGTGATTAAACTGGATAGTGTGGAGGATAGAGCAGTGGTAAAGATCAGTGATGATTTGACCAAGAATACAGGAGATCCAGATGAAGTGCTGGCGGTGAAGAGAAGGTTTGGTATTCCAACAGGAAAGATTCGTGGAGGAGAGGTTGTGAAGGATATTGCACTTGATGGCGGGATGGAGATCGAGGTCGAAGATGCATAAATAACACTCTCAATGCGCAATAGAAAGAGATGAGCAAATGGAGCTTGAATTGCGTGTAACCTATCTGAAAGCAGGAGCAGGAGTAGAAGCTACACCACCCATCGAAGTCCTAAGTGAACGTAAAGCTCGATCTACTTCGAAACTTTCATCTCCCAAAAACATTCCTTCTTCCTCCTCCGCTTCTCCCTCGAAGCTGAGATCCACATTACTGACCGAAGGAGTAACCGATCTAGCACGACTTGATGGAGAAGGTGAACTTCTCTGTCCACCATGTCTTGCCCGGAACGCTGCTAGCGGTGAAGATTGAACTCCCACTCCCCCTACCGAGCTTACACCCACTGCATTACTTGGTGTTCCCATTCTCGACCCATTCCCGCTAAGGAATCCGCCGTTCTGAGTCGGTGAAGTGATCGGACTAGAAGATCTTCGAAGCGAAGGGGAAAATTGGGAGTAATCTACCGACCCATCACCAGTTGCTGCAGAAGGAGAGGCTCGAGGCGAGGAAGAAGGTTGAGCAATGGGTGAACCAGGACCGATGTTGGATGTGCGTGTTTTAGGTGAACCTTTGAGACGAGATGCAGCGACAAAGTTGATTGATTTTGCAACTTGAGGTGAATGCATTCCTAGCACGGGACCTTGTTTTCCTGCGTTTCCAGCCTGGAGGAGTTGCGGAGAAGGTTGTGCTGCAGGGAGGACTTTCGAACGTTGAAGAAGGACAAAAGCCTCTACAGCATTGAATAGCAATACAACACTGACAGCCCATAACACCCATCCTACGATGCCATCTACGATCTCATCCGTCTCTCCACCTGTCCAGAAGTAGAACTGATCCAATACTGCCCAATACGCATCGCGCGGTTTGGAGGATAGCGCGGGAATAATCCAGAGTACGCCTAGTGCGGAAAGATTCCACTTGATCCGACGGTTGAGAGCGATGGTTGATGCGCCACCCGACCCTACAGCTGCTACAGACGCTAGAGAAGTTTTGGTGTTGACCATTTTGGTTGGTGCTGCAGGAGTCAGAGCCGAAGTGGAAGCAGTGGTGGTGATGCGATGCGGTGACTGTGTCTGAGTCTGCAAAGCGGATGATGGAGGCGCGGTGTAGTACGGTGAACGGTTTGGCGTAGCAACTGTCGCTGACGAGGATGCTTGCTGCAGTTGCTGTTGCTGTTGCTGCTGCTGAGGCTGAACCTGTGGTGGGAGAGGTTGATTTTGGAAGCGTACTGCTTTGCTAGRTGCATCTGCGGGAGTCAATGCTTGTGAATAGGCTGGGTTGTGGTAGGAAGTAGAAGGAGTTCGTATCGGTGTTGCGAAGCCATAAGAGGCGCCACCATTGCGATTTGGCGATTGTGCAGATGCGTACATTGTTACAGTATTCGTCCGCTTCCTGTTGAGCTTTGGATTAAGGTTGTTTCGAGATGAAGTACGAGGCTGAGGTGGGAAGGAAGACGCGTCTTTCCAAGTCTTTCTAGGTAACAGTTCGACTTTCGACTACGTGCGACTTGGCCAGAGAGTTCCAGTGTAGTGCAGTTTGCGCTGGTTCCTTATGTTCTTGAGGTTGCAATGAAGGTCTGTTGAGACCCGAAGTTGACGAATGCAAAGAACGAAGGAAGGGTAAACGATGATGATCACTTGGCACCAAAAATTCTGTCAAGTGGAACTCGGATATGATGCACAACCTGGCGCGTGCATTTTCATGACTGGTGTGAGATTCGAGAAAGCATACAAGATTGGACGCGCGCCAAAAAAATGAATAAAGATTGTATTGTGTGTTGGCAAAGGCCAGCACGTGAGGCAGGCGCCCGTTGTGTTTCGCTGTTGTGTGTGTGTGTGTGTGTTTCCTTTCCTCCACAGCAGAGAAGTAACAGTTGCCGCGCTGCGCAGGAGACAGAGAGCCCCTGAATGTGTTTCAAAAGACCAACACTTTCACCTTTTCTTTTTGACTTGTGTKCTGCTGCTGCTGCTGCTGCACGAACACTTTGTCCTGCAGCTCTCAAGATTCTACACTTCATTCACGTTTCAGCGGGGCTCCCTTCTTCCATTTCTCACAACCTCCACCACCATCACCATCATCACCCCTCAATCGCAATGACATCTCGAGGAAGCACAACTTCTTCAGCAGCCGCTTTCCTCAATGGTGGCTCCTCCTCCACCAACAACCCCGGTCGCAAACTCGGCAATCATCCTCGTCAATCCTCATCCGCCCTCTACACCGCTTTCAGCCCAAAACAGATCCAAGGCTTCAAAGAAGCTTTCAACATGATCGACACAGACTCGGACGGTCTCATCACTCAATCAGACATCGCAACCATGCTTCAAAACCTAGGTCTACCCACAGATCCAACTTCACTCCAATCTTACTTCAAACATACCTCCCCCACCAACGGCGTCAACTTCACCCAGTTTTTGACCATGTTCGGAGAACATCTGGCAGAGCTGGACGATCAAACCGTATTGATGGAAGCTTTCGAGTGTTTTGATGAGAAGGATGTGGGCAAGATCGATGCACAGGAGTTGAGGTTTTGGTTGAGTCAGGTGGGGGATAAAATGACCGATAGAGAGATCGATAGATTGTTGGCTGGACCATTTATGGATAAGAGCGGCAAGATGTTTGATTATAAGGCTTTTGTTGAGGCGGTAAAGATGTCGGAGCCTGCAGAGATTGAGTAGTTATTTAAGGATTCTGCTTTGACTCTGGTTCGGTGGCCGTCAGATACGCTTTCCCAAACAAAGCTCGTCACACTCTGTGGGCCGCCTTGATGGTTGCTTTTGATCCGTCACAGCACAGCCCTTCTTCCCTGCTCAGCTCGATTCAGACGTTTCATGATTCAGATTCAGATTCGCTTTTGCCCTCTTCTATATTGTATTCTAGCTTGGCCTGCTGCTCTCATTCGACTTTCCCCGTCAGACACGTCTGGTTCGCTCTGCTCGGTCCCCTCGTCCCAACTATCGTCGCTCTTTACACCCCACATCACGCTCGCAATGCACTTCCTTCCCCATGCTGTCTCCTGTGCTAGTCTCTTCTTCGTTTCAAGTGCGCGAAACCTCCTTCGCCTTCTCCCCCCTCTTAACTCTCACTTCAGGCAACTCCGTCAGCCACGCCTCTCCCTTCCCTTCCGCTACCGCATTCTGAATCGCCAGCGCATTCACATTCGCCCATCTCGCCATTTGTCCCAAAACCCTCGCATAGTCATTAATCCTCCCCGCCACTCCTGAAGACCTCATGTTGAGACTTGCCAAATCATGTGCCACTAGATCGTAGGCTTGTTGACCGCGAACAAAGGCGGTGCTGGTTTCGGAGAACGCTTCCGAGAGTGCTTGGAGGTTGTGTGAGATGCGTTGTTGAGGCGTGAGATTGGCGTTGGTGCAAGGTAGGGTAATGGAGGGTGTGGGAGGTGGGATAATAGTGGGGTAGTGAAGAGGGAAAGGGGAGGGGGTGGGGAGAGTTGTAGGGGGGAACGGTTGAGTGGAGGGCGGCAGTTGGGTTTGAGACGGTAGGTGGGGGATGGGAGGGCTGATGGAGCTATCGCGTGAGATGGAGGATGGGGTGGAGAGGTCGACGGAGAAGGTGTTCCTCACCACGCGTGAGGTTGGGGTGGGAAGAGAATGCACTCGAGTCAAACCGGAACGGCGACCAAGGCCATCTCCAACAACACCACCACGACGTCTTTTGCGCTGCGATGTAGACCCTTCGTATTGCCCCAAAATGTTTCTTGTCCTTCCTCCAGGCTCTTCCGTCTCACAATAGCTACTAGCTCCATCTGTATCCTCTGCTTGATCCACCACAAAGCCATCATCCGAACTCTCCTCTACATTCTTCTCCAACATACACTCCGCCTGCTCCAACGCTCTGTAACTTGCATCCTCCTCATCTTCGTGCGAGCTTCTGCCTGGTCTTTTCCTGCTCCGAGACAAATCGACGGTAGTATTGCTGGCAGCTCGCTTTCGAGGTCTACCACGCTTCCTTTTTGAAGTTTCATCATCGGTGTCGTCTAATTCAATCACTTCACTTGCTCTCGGCCAACGCGTGAGGAACTGCGTTGGAATAAAGATGTATTCAGAGCTTTGCTCGGGTGAAAGCGATGGGACCGTGTTGCCGTCGTCATGAGTCACCGGATTTGTCGAAGTCGGTTGAGTGGAAGCTTTCGGTTGCTCGATTTGAGCTTCATGAGATCTGCTGGCTTTTGATGATGGTGCAGTAGATTTTGGCTGGTGCGAAGGTGGAGTCACGCTCAATGGCTGAGCAGATGTTACCTCTATAGAAGCCGCAGCAGTACCTGTTTGGGCTGCTGAAGAGCTGGAAGCTGTTGAAAGAGTCGGATCTGCACCAGCTTGCTTGTTTCGTGCGTCCTGAGAAGCATTCTTCTCACCTGCCGTCGTTGCCGTTCTGACTGGAAGCGGAACGATAGCAGGCGCACCAGCTTCACTCTGAGGCAAAGGCGGAGTGACGATCTCGCTGCTTGACGAAGGCGTTGCAGCTCCGCTTGTCTCCATGGGCTTGCTGTTCCCACTGGTCGCAGAAGTCGAAACTTGAGCGGGAGTTCCAGCCTCGGCTTTCGATTCTTTCGAAGCTGTCATCTCTTCACTCGAAGTCGATGCACTCACTACCCTAGGCGGTGCAAGATGGGGTGCCGAACTCGCTCCCAGAGATTCTGCGTGTTGCTGCCCTTCCTCGCTACTGATCACTTTCGACCCAGAATCCTTCTTGCTGGCCAGAAAAGCCTCTTGCTGTAGCTTTGCTTTCTTCAATCTCTCCTCCCTGTCCGTCTTTGCCTGCTCGATTCGTTGCTTCTTCAGAGTGAGCTCGAGCGCCTTCTGTAGCCTCTGTTCCTGCTCCTTCCTAGCTTTGAAGTTGGCGGCTTTCACCGCTCGAGCTTTGGCTACGTTATCGTGTTTCTTGGCAGCCTTGATTTTGACGCCTTGCTCTTTGCCCGTCAGGACTTTTTTTGCGAATGCGAGATCTCGCTGCTCTTTCTTCACTCTGGTGGTCGATGTTGAGATTTGGGTGCTGCTGGAAGGAATGATTAACCCAAGCCCTTTCAGACCGAATGGATCGTTGCACATCTGTGTGACTTTCTCCTTGGCTTTCATTGCAGACCGTCGCTTAGTGGAGGAAGAACTTGAGTCGGAGGAAGATGGGCTGCTTTGCTGCTTAGCGAGATCGGGGGATGGTGTGGTACTTTGCGTCGAGATTGGCTTGCTTGACATCTCTCTTTTTGGCTTGAGAGCTGGTATAATGAAATCCTGGAATCTACCAGGAAGTCGTGTGCGAACATAATTCTCAATGCCTTCAACTTTAACTGCACCTGGAGCAACGGAGGATGCTCGAGATCGAGTGACGAGCCCTGAACTCTCAGTCCTAGGAGCTACTGGCTGCTGAGTGAATGATTGTTGAGAGCGGCGTCTGACCATGGTGTTTGGCTGAGTGGCTGGAGTCAAAGCTTGAGAGGTCGAGGATCTCTGCGTTGCAGAAGCGGGCAGAGTCTGAACAGATCTGATGGGTGGTCGGCAAGTATTCAGAGGGTCTTGCGGAGTGATTGGAGGCAGGTACTTGGTGACGGAGAGGGAAGGAAAAGGTGATGTGTCTCCAGAAACCAATCTTGATTGACTTGCAGGCACTTGCGAGGTTAATGAATCGGCGGAAGCTGGCAAGACGGATGAAGTGGGCGCAAAGTTGGTGGAATTCACCTCATCATCATTGACAACCGGAACTTGTACCATTGTCGATGTGCATGATTGAGCCTGAGCTTCTTCTGCTTCAATAGGGCTTTCGAGAGCATCTAAATAGTCAGGCGACCCTCGCTCTTCTCCCTGTCCTTCTTCATCGAGAACCTCGCCCCCTGCTTGACTGACTTCAGCAGTCACATTGTTCTTCGTCGCTGCGAATGTACCGGTATTCATTTCCTTGCTTTCCAATCCCACCTATGGTTTCAGATGTTGCTGCAAATTTGTGGCCGAGCGTTTTGTTGTCGATCAGAAGCGTTGGAGATTGCGAAGCTGAGCATTGAGGAGAATTCACAGAGGGGCGACTACTTCTCATCCTGTATATAAATCTTGTCAGGCTACCGGCGGGGTCCTGAATTCCGAACAAAGGCACAAAGGGGAACCAGGCACGAGTACAGTGGTACCTGATTCACAAAGCTTGAGGTTGACTTCATTCCGCAGGCGACTTCTGCGGACGCTCTCCTTGTGCGCGGGAGAGGACAATGGGCTGACTGCGGAAGATTCCAGCAAGTAAGGTGGGGAAAGGGTGAAGTCATCGCGATCTGCGATAGAGCTACTCGTGATGACACGAAAATTGCGGGTCGGGGAGATCTCGGTCCTTAGAGACGAATCAAGGTTCTGCGCAATGACTTGAGAGAAAAGGAGTCGACACACTGTAATCAGTTACAGTCACAGGTCGCTGACGCACAGAAGGAGTCCTTCCCGTTTCTATCCTCACCACGTCTTCCGGGTGGTGTATAAGACGGTGCTGACGCCTACCAAATTTTCGTCCATCATCCCCTCACAGCCTTCAACCACAGTTTTTCAGCATGTCTCCCAGCCCTCAGCTCTCCAAGGCATCTCTTGCCACATCCTGCTCTATACGACGTAGGCTCAATCTGCCGGTCATGATCGAACAACCAACTCTTGCAAACATCAAAGCTTCTACAAAGCCAAAACACACGTCCTTTCGAGTTCCCGTCGTTCAGCTCAGTGACACTCTTGACGAAAGATGGTGGCGCTCGTTCAAAGTACGTTCAGCCAAGTTTTTCGCCGAGCAACTTGACTGCTGCACTTCGGACCTTGATATTTGCTTCGACCCGCTGTGGAACGTTGGGAAAGGTGGGAAGAGGGAGCTTCGCACTCTCGAGTACATGTTTTGTTTGATGATGGAAACAAATCCTGCCATCAGGTGCTTTGCTGCTATTCATCCCTGGAGCTCTAAGCTCGATGCTGTCGAGGTGATTGTGCTTGTCAAACCGACCGAGCTTCTCGGTCTTGGTTCGATCGCTCGTCAGGTTCCGCATTTGAACCAACTTGATCCTCACCATAAGACAGACTGCCGGGGAAATCCTGAACTCGGTGCTTGCTGGAACAATCTTTGTGGTCCTCGATTCTTCATCGAATGGGTTCTGTTTTTTAATGAGAATCCGAATCACATTCACCGAGATACATCACAGAAGCTCTCTATCATAATGCCAAAGCACTCTTCGGAGGAAGTGTCAAGGGATCGCGCCCGCCTCGGCAGCATCGTTCAAGACTCGGATGGAGCCGCCAGATGTTACGATATAGAGACACGCCTCAAGGAGCATCGCACCACCGATCACAAGGACTATCAGTCTCAGAAGGAGTGCAACTGCGTAGGACACTCTACTTGGAAAAGATTTTCTTAGCTTCTACACTATCACAAACATGTCGTTACGTATGGGTCGTCACAGCTCGAGTGACCTACTCCTTGCTGGTACAGTCTGTCGGCTATCTAACACACCTCATTCCATCGACTGAAGTCGTAAAAAGCCAGAGATCGCATAACTATTGATCACATAAGCTGCAAATCACTTCATACCGCCGCATTTGCAATGACTGTTCCGTCCGACGCTTTGAGAAGAACTTCGTCCCCTTACGCATCGCTCTCCATCCGATTTCTTGTTTTAGCATCTGACGGATTTGTCGATTCCCCTGCAACACTTGAGCGAGGATGACTCTCAGTGACACACTCTTCTCCGCAAGTTTGACTCGAAAGTTTGTCGTTCTCGGATAGAGTTCGGGAAAGCGCAGAAAATGATGCAAAGAGCGAACTTGCATCATGCGCAGTAAATTGCATCTGATCCATGCTTTGCCTGCGCATCCTGATCGTTGCGCTTTCGGACACCCTTCTATCAGTGTGCAATCTTGCTCCAGTTACTCTCCTCATCCCGTTGAAGATGTTTCGGTCCCCTAGCTACATGTCGCTTATATCAAGAGTCTCTGGTGCTTCCTTCTCCCCTGGACCTCTAGAGAACCCTTTACAAATATCTTCATATAAGCCTCAGCACAATGTCTCTCATTCCTACACCTACTTTCGGCACCCCTCCTCCTCGCACCGCCACTGCAAACTCGCCAAAGATCCTAATCTTTGATCTATCTCCTCAACACCTTACCCATTCAACCTCGTCTGGATGGTTTTCATCCTTCCTTCGTCGGTCCAAAGCCCTATATGCTCAAAGCATTTACACCAATCCTACAAGTCTGGCAGTTGAATTTCGCTCGTTCTGGCTCCCAGTCCAACTACAGAAATTGTAGATCTTATCAACTACTCCCGTTTTCTTCGAGACGATGAAGAAGCAAAGGTGGCATTTGCAGTAATTGACAGGCTCAGTTCAACTTTAGACATGGTACAAATTGTAATTGCAGAAAATGCGGGGTATCGATCCGATTGGATCGGTCCCAGATTTCTCATACCTTGGACACTTCCTACTGTTGAAGAGGAATTGGAGACGAGAACGAGGATGGAGTTGGAAGAAGATGACATTGGAATTAGAGAAGGAGAGATAGTGGTGAGGGATGAATTTGGAATTGCAAGAAGAGAAAGGGATGAGGTGGAGGTACGAGCTCATAGGTGTACTGATTGGGCTCCGAGGAGGCTGTTGAAGATGGAAATCGGAGGTTTGGAGGGGAGGGGGGAGGAATTGGATGAGGTGCAGAGATGTACTTGTCCATGGCATGATACGGCTTCGTTTAAGGTACATTCATTGGAGGCTAGTCATGGGTGGATACAAGGCGACTAACCACACTCTCTGAAGGAATCGATCTCAACAAGGCTCACAAAATACTCAGATGCAAAGCTTCGATATATCAGGACTCAAACCAGTGTTTGTAGTAATGTAGGAAAAAGTGGTATAATTACATCCAGAAAGACTGTGACTAGGTGCTAACACTAGCACCCTCAACCTGACCGCTATCCGAACCAACCACAGTCGCCGAACCATCGGTTCCCTCCCTCTCTCTCTTGACTCGTCCTGGAATGATGACCTCCATCTCTTCATCCTCGCCCCCTCCGTTCGCAAATGCTTGTAGTCTGTTCGAAGTACCTCCCTGTGCATCAGCAGCGCGTTGTCCCGGTGGATGAGAAAAGTAACAATCTTTCCTCGTACAACCCAATCCAAACCTACACGGGGTTGCATTCGCTCCCCCGCTCCCTACCCCGGAGCCGACCGTACGACCAGGAGGGTGGGAGAAAAAGCAATCAGCCCGTGTACAGCTGGCTCCAAATTTACACGGTCTTGAACCAGTCCCACTTGGCAACGCTGCGTCCATGGACAATACTGCTTCTGAAGCCGCTGGTGCAGGTGCAGATGCAGAAACGGGAGCTTGAGCAGGAGTTGATACCACAGGTTGTGTGCGCGATTGGATTTTCGCTACGGAAGGAGAGACGTGACTTCGAGTGCAATCTTTGTTTGTGCAACCGGAGCCAAAGCGGCAGTTTTGTTGACTGAGAACGAGGGCATTTGGGTCTCCGCCTGGGTTGGCGTTGGCAGGGGAGGCATGAGAATAGGGACACATGGGGTTGGTGCAACCGACGTTCCAGCGACAGATGGACGTTTCGGTTGGAGATGTGGGGAAGTCCGATGAATGCGGCGTAGTGCTGGAGGGAAGGGGTATAGGGTCGTTACTGGGCAGCATCGGGTCTATTCTTGATAGTATCGAAGGACCGTTCGATGTGGGAGCGGGAGGTGGGGAGGACGTCGAAGAAGGATTGGGAACGAAAGCAGGCGCTCGAGGATCAGGAATGCCCGCACGACCAAAGATGCTAACTCCCCCTGCTGGTGACGCTGTTTCATAAGATGGCAGGCGATCTTGATTGCTGTCTGAAGAATCAGGGAAGAGTTCACGATCGCCGTTCCCGTTCGAGGTCATTTTCGAGCCGTTGCGAAGAGCTCGACCGTATGCAGCTTGAAAGATTTGTTGGGGGCCATGTCTTGTGACAGGCGGTGGTGGATTTCTACGTCGCTCCTCAGCCTTCTGACGCCAGTATGTTGCCCCGTCGAACTCTCCCTCGTCGTCTCTGCGTAGTGAAGTTGACTTTCTGAAAGAGTCCAGGTCGGTATAGTCACGAGGTCTGGGTACTCCTCGACCCCACGCTAGGGAAGGTGGTGATCTACTTCGGCTCCTTCTTGTCTCGTTTTCTTGCCTTGAAGTGGAAGCAACGGGTGACCTGCTCCTCCTTCCTTCTCGACCAGCACGTCCAGCTGCTCTTGTGGATGGTGGAGATCTGCTCCTTCTCTGTCTTGTGTTCCTTGCGCGTGCTGCGTCCGATGTAGTGGCAGCACCAGTAAACGCCTCATCGCCCTCTTGAGCTTGAGGTGCATGACGATCCAAACACTGCTGTGTAGCATCCCAAACCCACTCTGTAAAGCTGGTATCGTATTCTCCACCCACCAAGTCCTGCAGTTCAGCCGTGATCTGATCCGCCGTCTTCTGATTGGCCAACATCACCACAATGTATTCTGCCATGACAGGATCATCTTCGGAGGAATAGCCGCGGTTTGCAAGTTCGAGCTGAATGGTTTGCTGCAGCTCTTGTATGTGAGGTGACTTGACGTCTATATTCCGGAAGGTTGACATTGTTCGCAACGCCGCCACAACTTTGATGTGGGGTGGATGAATTGGCGATGGCAATGGATACAGTAGATGAAGAAGAAGATTGGGTGAAGTGGAGTAAAGGAAGAAGGATGTCATGCGACTCAGCCGCGGAATCATGGCAAAGCTTCTCAAAAATTTCATCGGGATCGGGGAAGCTGTACTTAGAAACCAAATGCAAGATCGGGGACTCGGGATGCAGGAAGGAGTGGAGTTGTTGGTTCGAGTCGCAAAGCACACACCATCGCGCTTTGGCTTTTGTTCCTCTTCCAACGACAATCAACAGCGAGGACTCGAGACATAACGATTACACCAGCTCGGAGGAAAAGGTCACAAAGACCCATACCAGCGCCTACCATCACACACTGAGAGACACTTCAATCAGCAGGCATCCGACCTTACCTCGTACTACCAAAAAGATCGCCGCAAAACCGGATCTGACGAAGCCCTGTACATCAGTTTAAGCCGGTCGACACATCACGCTTCCTCATCACAGCAGAGGAGCCAGACATAAACGCTCACAATGGTCAGTTTCGCATCTCAGCATTCAGTACCAATCATCCTGAAGTCCAACATCTGACCCTCGACCCCCTTCCGCCTTGTTTGCAATCCTCTACAATCAACAGTTGCCATTGTCGCTGCTAAACGCAGCACAGAACAAACCTATGGTATGTCTAGACTCCCTGGGTTCACTATGGAACCACTCATTTGATCTCCCACTGACATTGCTTTTGCCTCCTCTTCGACTTCAACCCTTTGAACCTTCGATACACTCTCACTGCACCCTTCTCGCTTCATCGACCGGTGCGCTCAATCTAATCGCACCTACTCGTAACTTTCACTTTGGTCAATTCGCAGCTTGTCGAGCTCAAAAACGGATCCACGTTCAACGGCCATCTCGTAGCATGTGACAATTTCATGAACCTTACCCTCAGAGAGGTTTATGAAACCAGTGCTGTATGTCACTTTCTCCTTCTTCAACGCCTCACCTTCCTTCTTCTGTTCTCACTGACACTCCAATCTTCATTTGCACGGTTTGTCATTCTCGGGATGCCAATAGAGCGGCGAGCAGTTTTGGAAGCAAAAAGAATGCTATATTCGAGGAAGCACTGTAAGTCCTAGTCCTCTCTTTCCATCTCCCTCCCCCACACAACCAAGCTGACCTATCATGTTGTTCGATTCTTTGCGTTATTAGATCAAATACTGCCGTGTAGCAGATTCAGTAATCGACCAGGTGAAGGAACAAGAAGAAGTGGCTAGGAAACAACGTCAAGGTGGTGGTGGATTGTCGGGAGGTGTCAGTTTGGGTAACAGCCGTGGTGGTGGTGGACAAGGTGGAAGGGGTGGATACAATCGTGGAGGCGGAGGTGGCAGGGGTGGACATGGTGGTGAACGTGGCGGGAGAGGTGGAGCTGGTGGTGGAAGAGGTGGACGAGGTCGTGGTCAGTAAAGCGATCCGAAGCTTTACGAATGGCTTAAAGAAGCATTACGATGGTTGTTGGAGGCAATCTCTTGTATCACTAGCATGACGAATTTCTTTCACGGTCTCCATCGGGAGGTCAAAATCAAAACCACTACAAAGCCCAATCACCGTCCTTCTCGCATCTCAATGAACACACGTCGTATCGTAGAAGTTCCAAAAGGTAATCTTCGGGCGCATTTGATAGAACACCAAGAATCCAACCAGCACTACAGGGACGGGATTCCAACAAGATGATGAAGAATCGAAGACGACAACATTGATCTCCTTCTACCACGAGTCCTTCACTCTGTCTTACCACTATCACGAATAGCACTAGCTCCAACATCCCTCTCCTTACTCCAGAACTCTCCTTCTGCTCCCTCATGCACACTCAACTGATCTCTCACCTTCTCCTCCGCTCCCTCTCCACCCACATGCGACTTTAACGTCTCGACTCTCAAAACCCACTCTCTCCTCCTCACCACCATCTCCTCATTACTACCTCTCCACATAAACCTCTCCAAAATATGCCTCACCCCCGTTCTCACCAATCCATAAACATGTTCAGCCAACAACGCCACCAGAATCGCAGCTACAATAGCCCCCGCCGGTCCCGAAGTAGGTATATGCCTCGGCAACAGTCTCGAGAAACTCCATGCCGATTGAACATCGCCTGACCCCAAACCTGCAATGGAAGCAGTGGTGTTAGGATGTGGATGAAGATGTGTTCGCATAGAAGTTTCGTACTTTGAATGACCGTCCAAATGCGCATGTTCGCTCTGCTGGAATAGATAAACCAATGCAGCATTGTTAAGAGCTGAAAGCCAAGCGATGAAACCAAAAGTCTCCAACCAAGGTCCGATCGTTTCCGCCCTCACCGGCACAGGTCGGCGCGTGTTTAAGCTGATCTTAGCGGCATCCGATCGCAGCTCGAAGAAGTTGTTGACGAAGCCCATTACCGGCGAAAGTGGCCAGACAACAGACCATAACGTAATATAGCCGAACTGTGTAGCCATCTCTGCATAGTCGCCGAACAGATCATAGGGTGGTAGGGCAAGTTCTTTCTTGACACGTGAGACGAAACGTCTTTCGGATTCTTCCACGCCTTCGACGGGTGTAACGCTCCCCGATGAAGAGGCTGAATCCTGACGTTGCGGTCCATTCTTCTCCTTGGCCGCAGATCGTTCTTCTCGCCATTCTGCAAATTTGCGCATGAGGACCGGCAGTGCAAGTTCGGTAAAAGCGTTGACGAACTGACTTGTAACGCTGACGGCAAAGAGCTGAGTATGCATGCGATCCGGGTTGATGTGGAAGTCAATACCTTTCTCGCCCACTTTACCCTGCTTGATCGCCTCTTCGATGCTGTCCTTGAAGAAACCACGCTCTACCATGGTCTGCATGATCGCCTCACCGAAGGGTATATATACATACGCTGACAACGTCAACGCTCCGTAGGCAGTGATCGCCTGCATAGCAAACCGCTTGAGCGTAAGCGAGTAGTCGTACGATTTGGCACTGTAGTGATTCTCCCACTTGGTAATGGCTACAGCGGTAGCTTGCCAAGCTGCCATAATCTGGGGTACTGCCACCACCAACAAGGCTGTTGGGATGAAAGGCACTGCGAACTTCAACGGTCCATGGTAAAGCTGCGTAACAAAGATCTCGACTACAAACATCAACGTCATCGTCGCAGCCAACACCGATGCAAAGAACGCAACCACTGGCAAGGACAGAATGACCCTGAGCTCTCGTCGCCACCATTCGAACACCTCTTCAGGCTCTTCAGTCGCGGGATCGACGCGGGTTATGCGGGGGATGAAATCGTGTCGTCGCCTATCGACGGTGTTGACTCCGAGTGTTCCCCATCGAACAGCAAGTTTTCGCTCTTTCATCCTCCACAGCTCTACAAACAGACAGCTCCAGATCACGAGCCCGAAAGAGTAGACTGGTGAGAAGTTTCTTCCGAGCAACCAAAACGAACCTCCCAAAAGCGCAGCAGGTGCCAGAGCCTGGAAGTAAGAGTTAAGGAACCCGAAGTAAAGAGCAACATCCTCACCAAAATGCTCTCGGATCGAGTCAAGATCCTCGAGCCCAACACCGGTGAGAATCTTGGCGGGCGAGATGTGAGCCCATCGTTTCATCCAGGAAGAGTTGTAGGCTGGATCATGGATAGCAGACATATCGATGAGATGCGGGTATTCGGAGCTGCCCAATCGCAAGCCAGCACCGGAAGGAACCTGACTTTTACCCGAAGCATTCTGAACAGCATGAGATGCAAGGTTGGGTAGCGTTAGCAGAGAGTCCACCAACCTCAGACGTGAAGCTGGTGTAAGGTGCAAAGACGAGCTTGCGCCTGACGCTGAACCATCCAAGCTCGAAGAACGAGGTGGAGGAGGCTGAACAGACAGTACTCCGTGCAAATAGTCTGACAGTGCCTCCTGACGAGCCAAACGGTGCAAAAGCTGCGCATCAGCTTTCACAAAGATTAGAATCTGACCTGAACCTTTTGCGCCCTCTCGACTGGTGACGTGAAGACCAGTGGAACGGATGCGCTGAATGAGCTGATCGTATTCAGAGGCGATCTTGGCACGTTCCGAAGCGGGAACTTTGGTGGAAGAGCGGAGGTGTTTCTTTGAAATGTGTTGGAAGACGAGGACATAGTCTGCGATTTGAGAGTCTGGATGAGATTGAGGTACGGGATATTCGGATGGACCCGATGTTGATGATGTGGTTTTGCTGGTGGTTGAGCGAGCGGAAGAAGCAAGCTCTTGCACACCTTGTTTGACGGAAGTGATAGCGCCTTGAATGGGTGGAAGTGCCTTTTCAGCGGTTGCTCCGACTGTTCCAGCTGTTCCAGAGGATTGCTTGGGCGGCACGGTGGGACCACCCGTCGACGATGAGGACGGGTGAACGTCGTGTTTGATACCGTTCATCTTTCCTTCTTTCCTTTGGGATGGGAGAAGCAGGGAAGGAAGATGGAGGTTAATGTGATGGTAGTATCGGGCTTGCAATCACAAGCTGATGCTGTAGCTGATAGCACAGCCAAGGAATGTGTTGACAACCGAAAGTGACTGATGGTTGCCTCTCACGTCAGAGAACCAAGGCGTGGAGGTGCGGCACAGCATAGCATGCATGCACGGTATGCACGGACGCTCTAAAAAGTTGACTTGCAGAAGCAGCATTTCGTCACTTTTTTTTCCCCTTCGAGCAAAGCTCACCACCCAAATGCACGTCAGCAAAATCAAATTCGGCACCAACGCTTCTCTTCGTCCTCACCGGCATCCTTCCATGGTCATCGGGCGATAAGCCTCACCCTACCATCCAAGCCTAAGCTCAAGACCTGGCTTACTATCACAATCGCAACGCTCTCTTATACAGTGACAATTCAATGCTACATAAATACAACGAAATGCGGAGAGGAAAAGTACGTTCAAGCTAGAGCTGCACGACGATTTCGGATCGCCAAGTACAGCATCACGAATAGAGTCTCGATTCTTGCTTTAACCATCTGTGTGCAGTCAATGCGACCGAAAGGGGGAAGAGCAATGTTAGTTGAGCGATCTTGACTCCTGCCTTTTGTAGAGAAACAGGTTGATAACTTACCATAGTAGTACCGAAACTGAACAATCCTTTGATCAGCTGCGAGTCCAATCCTTGATACAGACCCTTCAATCCTCCTCTCTTCACCGTTTTCCTCAACACGTCTAACAGATTCCTGTACATCTTCCTGCCCGTCGGTGATCTCCACTGCAGCCTCGTCTTGCACAGAATGAGAGGGAAGACAATCATCGTCGAGATGCTGTTTCCAATCGCCGACGTCATGAAAGTTTGCAGCGAAGATGGTTTCTCCCTCTTGTCCTTAGGGATGAGCAGAGTCGAGACCGCATTTGTGCTGTAAAACGTCAATGCAGGGGAGATGCTAAGCATAGCAGCTGTTTCGAATCCTGACCAGAGTCCCAACCATCCCTTTTCCGCTACAATCTGTCGCAGTACATCCAGGATACCAGCTGACTCGGCATACCCTCCTTCATCATCGGATTCGCTGTCTGAGCTAGGTTGTGCGCCAGCTTCCTTGCGCTTGTTGATCGCCTCTAAATGCTCCTTGGATTTCTGCTTCGGGTTTGCTGAAGTCTGCATTCGAACGGTGACATTAGATAGCGGAGTGGTGAAGAACCGGGAGACAATACCTGCGAGTGCTCCAATAGCAAGATCTTCAGCAGCAGTGATGACAACGGATCGAGATCTGCCTTTGCCCTTCGCCCCCGCTGGTGCAGGTGGCAGTTTCGCTTTCTTGCGTTCGATCACGGATTCCATGAAGAATGAGCGAAAGTAGAAGAACAGGAAGTTGGAGAGAGTGTTGGAAAGAGTATCGGATGCAAGACCTTGATAGAGGCCCTTGACGCCGTTCTGGTCAACGATCTCTTTGAGCGCCGCAGAAATCGATTGGTAGCCGCCTTTACCATCTCGACCTCGGGATTGGGTTTGGCATCGCGTGGAGAGAAGATCGAGCGGATAGACAAGGGTGTTGGATGTGATCGAGCCAAGCGCACCGGCTGTGGCTTGCGCAAAGGGTGGCTGTTAGAATCCAAATCGATGAGAGCGGTTGTATGCGTTAGCTTATCTCTTGCTGCTTGCATCGCTTGGCTTTAAATGTTGCACTTACCAGCTGACTCTGCGCCATGATGAGGAATTTGCCTATGAGAGTGTTTTGCTCTGGTCAGTGATACTTCGCCAAGCTCTGAGTGGTGATGAGCTCTGCTAATGTGCGGATGATCAGTAGATAAGGATCCTTCAAGGGCTGCAGAAGCAGATGCTCAGGTGGGTGTGCGAGAAAGATAGTGGAGAAGAGCGAGACTAATCCTGCTGGACTTTCGTATTCGTGTGGCTTGATGAAATAGAGGAGTCGACAAGTGCTCGAAGGGAATTTGAAGCAAAGGATATGAGTATGGATGGAGAGCGAGAAGGAAGGTGGTCACCCTATCAATTCAAGGCAAGTCGAGGCAAGGCAAGGCTAGGCTAGGCCTCTGCCGGCATCTCCGTATCCGAGGCTTCCAAAGGGACAAGGGACCTCTCTCTCTACAGGCTGGAACAGTACGAAAATGGAAACCAATCGTTGACTTTCTCAGACTTCCGCTCAAAAGCGGGTCGAAAAGTGCCAGAAAGGGTTGTGGAGCAGGAGCCTTTTTTTTTCCTCTAGCTAAGCGAAAGAGGGTCTTCTCTGCTTTTTCCTTCAACTCTTCTTGGGCGCCTTCTTCTACTGGCTCTTTCACAGACGCTGACACACATCCTTCCTCCCTAGACCTTTCAAGCTTATTTCCTTCTCTCACTTCTCTTCTCCCTTTTGAGCTTTCATCATGGCAGTAGGAGATCATCTTCTGATTGAAAGATACTGATATCAAGCGGATGAAAGCCAAAGCAAGCCGAAAGGATGAAGCTCATCTGCTGCCGGCACGATAAAAAACCGAAGAACCGGTTGATCAATTTTCACACCGCCTTGTGCTGCCTGTGAATTCTCAAGACCTCCACAAAGAGAACTCTCACCCTCGATGCGGTGGTGTCTACGGCGCGCACGCGAGAATTCTAAAAAATTGCCTTTCTCATGGAAAAGGCTGGCGTGATGACGTCGTAACTTCTTTGGTTTTGCTTTCCCGTCCGAGCCAGTCCCAACCAGGCTGGCTCTTTAAAGGCGATACCATCATCTCGAGTCGTAACAAAGCACAGACATCCTCGCATGTAAGCATTTGTACACTTTTCGATTGATGTAGAGATACTACTTAGGTAGAGTTGTTGTTGTGTGATTTAGATCCAATCCGCAGCCTTGGCTTCCTTCTTCCAGGCATCTGAATCGCGAATAAGCTCTCTCGACTCCTTAGCAGGTCGAGAGATAGCCGAGCCTTGACTGATCCATGACATGACCGCCTTGACCAGCTCATCTGCCATCCCGAGCTCGTGCAATGCCACTGCATCCTTCTCGAGACAAGCACGTACACTTTGAGACTGCAAAGCAACATCGCCCGATCCTCCACCCACAACATGCTTCTGCAAAACACTGGTTGCCATGCCAGCGTCGAGCTTGATCAACGACGCGACAACCTCGGCCATACCTTGACGGAATGAATCCTTGATTGCAGTGGGAGCGTCGAAGGTGGCGTCGATGAGGGCGAGCACCTGATCGCGACTGGCTTGACCGACATTCTTGGCCGGCGCATTGGAGAGCACATGTGCAAGTGCGAGGGCGAAGGAGTCGGCAAGTTCAGCAGGGTCAGTAGCACCACCGGCAGCAGCTCCTGCAAGACCTGCACTGGCTGTGGCACCAACTCCACTGCTTTCGCCGAGACCGGCTCGTGCTCCCTGCACCAACTCGACGATGACCGGATCCACACGTGTCTGCAAGCCCATCAGGTTACCGAGCGCGACGCCAGCCTTGTTGCGGACGGTGGCACTGGATGTGTCCGACACAGCCTTTTGGTACGATCGCTGCAGCTGAGGGTAGAACGGTCGCACCAGAGTAGGGATTCGTCGAACCATCGTGTCCAAGCTGGTAAGAATAGCAGCCTTGACAGGAGGAGGGTGGCGATCACCACACAATCGAATCAGGGGACCGATCATCGAAGTGACGAAAGGTTTGATAGCGTCGGCTGATGTACGTTCGACAATATCCGACAGACCCAGCGCACCGTTCTGCCTCTGATCCGGTGTGCCGTTCATGAGACCAGCGAGGAAGACTGGCACCAAAGGTGAGGCGCCCTTGGGTCGGCAAAGCCCGGCAAGCTCGCGACCTGGAGCGCCGGTGTTCTCCAAGCTGCGACGCAAGGGAACAACCAATCCTTCCAACTCGTCCTTGCCCACGGTCTTAAGGCAAGCGTCCAACGCCTCCCAAGCGGCATCAACGACCTCGGGTACGGGATCGTCGAGCAGCGAGACGAGCTTGCGCAGCCAGTCGACGAGATAGTCCGAGACATCCACCGAAGGCTTCTTGACCTGGCAGAAGACCTTGAAGAAGCCACAACCGGCAACACGCTGCTGCGGCGAAGTGTTGGATCCTGCCCATCCGAGCAACAGAAGCATGGTCTGGTGCAGACCGTCCACATCCGAGACCGAGCCAAGGAGCGCCTCGACCGCAGTCTGCAGGTCGGCGAGGATCGTCTCATCCGTCTCAATGTCGCGCGCCTTCGAGAGGGCAGTGAGAATGCTCGACAGACGTCGGTTGAGGGCGGAGCCAGCAACACGCACCAACACGGCCAACGCGCGAGCGTTGAATGAAGTGATTGGCTGAGCAATGAGCGTTGGCACCAACACAGGGAACACGACGTCTGATCGGGCACGCATGACTTCGCGCAAAGCGGCCAAAGCCGTCTCTGAAGTACCGCCACTGGTGTCTGAAAGCGCCTCCAGCAGGGTCGGGATCGTCTCGTCGATGGCACGAGGTCCGATATAGGTCTGCGTAGCATCGAATGCCTGTGCGGCGGCGTGTCGTACAGATTGCGACTCGTCGACAAGCGCATGACGCACCACGGCAATAATGGCGTCCTCGTGGTCTTCCAACTGTCCCTTGGTCGAGTTGGCAAGCACTTCGGTAACGGCGTAGCAGACACCTGATCGAGTCTTGGGGTCTTCCGAGGTAGCACCACGCATGCGAAGGATAGGGATAGTCTCTCGCAAGATCTTCTCGCCGAGCTTCTTGACCAGCTCTCCAAGTGTTCTCGCGGCCATCTCGCGGTTCTCGTCGCCGTTGGATGCGAGCGACTTGATAAGAATGTCGAGCATGGTGGGCAGCACCTCTCGTGCAGTTCTGGGAGTGTTGTGTACCAACGCCTTCCAGGTGTGGATGGCAGCTTGGCGAACAGGAATGTTGGGGTCCTGTCGAACAATGTAGATCGAAGCCAGGATGCGGTCGCGCCTCTCCTGACCGAGGGCCTCGATGAGGGCACGCTGCACCGAGTTGTTGGCAACCGACTGCTCCATGTCCTCTTCGATGCCTTCGTCCTCCACCTCGTTCTTGCCCGAGATACCTGATAGACGGAACAGCAGATCGGCAGTAAGCTGCAAGGATGACATTCGGATACGCCATGCCTCGTCGAACAGACCAGTCTCGAGATGCGGCAAGAGCAAGTCGACAGCCTTGGAAGAGTAGTTGGCGATGATCATGCGACCAGCACGCATCGACGCCTCGCGAACCGTCTCGGCTTCGTCCGCAATACCGCTGAGGATGGGAGGAATGATACGACCCAAGTGAGGAGCGAAGCGGTGACCGAACGTCGCGGGCAAGTAGATGAGCAGCGAGATGTGACCTTCTCGGACATATGGCTTGGGGTCGGAAGCACTGTTGATGATTTCTGGAAGCAGATTCTCCATGCGTTCCATGCCGAGACCTGCCAGCACTTCAGCAAGACCCTGAGCGGCACCCTGTCGGTCGACACCAGTTGCGTCGGATCGCAAAACGCCAAGTAGCGAGGGAACCAAATCGACGAAATGCACCTCTCCGAGACGCTCCACCAAAGTACCGAGCGCCTTGGCAGCCACAGCACGAGCTTCGGGAACAGGCGAAATAAGGACGAGTCGCACCATGGGAATGAGTTTGCTGAGGTAGGGAACAAAGTCCTTCGAGTCAGTAAGACCTGCCAAGTTGCCTACGATGCGAGCGGCGTCCTTTTGGATGGTGGCGCTGCGCTCCTTGAGACCACGATCGATGATGGGGATAACCAGGGCAAGCGATGGCGAATCGATGTAATGAACGAAGCTCGTCTCAAGAACACCCTTGAGAGCAGCACCAGTCTTGGTATTGGGGTCGATAAGTGCCTTGAGCAGCACAGGCACGAGCTGCTTGATCTCTGGGTTGTTGATGACTTCACCGAATTGCTTCAAACTCTTGTTGGCTGCCGTTCGGACCTGAGTATGCGAGTCGGTGAGCACCTCGCTAAGTCGAGGAATGACAGTAGGCAGCGAAAGCGAAAGCTGCTTGGGAGCACAGTACGCCATGGCACCGAGCAGCTCGATGGCACCTTTCTTGGTCCTCCACTGCTTCTCGTCAAGACCGGAAAGCAAGGTGGGAAGAATGATCTTGACACAGTGGCCGGATACGTTCTGCATGATCGCCTTGGCGGCATCCTGCGTTGCCTCACGAACGTCGCTCGAGACATCACCAAAGCCAGCAAGCATGTGTGGCAAGATGCTGATGATGTAAGGCTCGAAGAGACGCTTGAGCGTCAATGTCAATGTCTCGTAGGCGAACATGACACCCTGACGACGTGTTGGGTTCTTTGCGTCCTCAAACGCTTCAGCGAGCTTCGCCATCACGTCGAACTCCTTGATACTGCCGATACCTCGACCCATCACAAGACCGGCCAGACCGTAGGCGGCACCACGGCGGCCAGCGTACTTGGCACCGTCAAATAGCTCCTTGAAAAGGGAGTCAAAGAGACGGGGTACATCTTTGCTGATGGCGCGAATAAGGGGAGGCAGACAGTCTGCAACGGCGGACTGCACGAGCTCGGAAGGAGTCTTAAGAGCATCAATCAGACGGTCAACTACCTTGCTGACTCGAGGATCCTTGGGATCGAGATGGCGAGCTTCGCGACCGAGCAAAATGACGACTGCTTCAGTGATACCGTCGTCAGCGGTCGAGCCGCTGGGGTTGCTGAAGAAGGCCTCGAACATAGCAATCAGCTTGGAGAGGTGCTCCTTGCCGTGCAGGTCGATGACTGCAGTGGCAGCCTCGAGCATGCTAGGTCGTACATCTTCGCTACGATCTCCGAGCGCCTGTCCATCGATCATGAACTCGAAGAACGAGGGCACATCAGATCCTTGCAAGTAGGGAGCCAAGTGACGCAATGCAACAGCAATAGCAGCACGTGTCTGCCAAGGGTCCTGTCGGTTCTTGGTCGACTCGATGACCATACCGAAGCGATCGTACTCGGGAGCGAGCACCTTGTTCCTCTCCTTGTACAGGCTGCAGAGCTTGCCAACGACGGACGAGATCTGCTCTGGGTGCTGCTCAGTAGCTGCAGCAAGAGCACGAGCGCAGCTGTCACGGACATATGCGTTCTTGTGCTCGAGCAAGGCGATCAAAGGATCGGCAAATGATTCTGGCACGTCGAGACCGTTCTCCTCCCAAGCCTTTTCAGCTAGTCGAGCGTTCTCCTCATCTTCGTCATGGCATGCAAGCCAAAGCTCGACAGGGAACTCGAGGTCGGTGAGATCGAGAGGCTGAATGGCCTGTAGACAACCATTGCGCACATAGACCTCGTCGACCATGGTGTTGGAGAGCAGCTTCTGGATCTCGGCAGGCAGAGCCGTCGATCTGAGTGCCTCACCAATGTCACGCAGAGCCGAGACAGCATCCTTGGAGATCTGTGTGTGCTTGGCCACGATGGTGACCAAGCTGTCGATGAAGGACGAGCGAGGATATTGCATGTCCTCACAGGCGGAGCCATGGAAGTCGATGAAGTCGAGCGACAGCTGGATCTGCTCCAAGACCGAATCGGTGTCCTCGGGATCCACGCCATAGCCGCCAGCACGAACGATGCGCACAATCAGCGGGTCGATGAATGCAACGGTGCCAGCATCCAGCGGCGACTGCTCTGACAGCGAGCGAAGTCGGTAAAGGATTCGAAGTACGAGCTCGTTGATGGGCTCGACACGGAAGTCTTCCTGCACCAATTCCTCGTCGATCGTACGCAGCAAGGCAACACCCACAAACATCGAATAGGCTTCCAGACGAATCGAGCAACAGCTCGACAGCGCCCAGAATGCCTCCTTGGCCTCCTTTTCAAACAAGAAGCGAGCTTGAGACACCTCGAAGGTGCGCAGAACGAATCCGACGAGCGTCTGCATGTAGCCCTCAATCTCTTCCGTGCGAGCGCCGACGATGGAGGAAACAGTGCGGAGACAGCGCACGTATCTTGAACGGATCTCTTCGACCTTGGCACGAGCTTGTGCCTCAATCTTGGACTGTGCGTCGACTGCAGCCTTCTGCTCCTTGGTGAGCGTCTTGTTTTGCGCCGCCTTCTTCTTTGCAATGTCAGCACGGAGCTCAGCTTCCCATTGCTCCATCTTTGCATTCTTGTTGTTCTTGTCGATAGAGTCCTCCTTGGTGTTGGAAAGCACGTCAACATAGAGACTGCCTGGCTCGGTACTCCACATGCCCAAATCATCCTGTGTCAGCGCATGCAGGTCGTCAAAGGGCGTGTCGACCTCGATTTGCGAGACAAGCTCAGCCATGACCGAGTCTGGCGCCAGACGTACAAGAGTCGTTTGAGCGGCGAAACCGGCTTCGCGCATGCTTTCGTCGTCAATCGCAGTACGTACGACCGTGATGAGGTCCTGCTGCTTGGACGTGATGAGATCAATGGGAAGAATCTTGGCCTTGAAGGTGAGGTCCATGAAGCAAGATGTACCTCGGTCGAGCAAGTCTGCGTGGTGTGTAAGGACAAGCGTGTCGACGAGTGCCTTCTTTCTCGCTTCGACATCAAGCTCCTCAGAAAAAGTAGATGCAGCAGACAAGAGGCGGCGAAGATCACGTGCTCGAGTCTCTGCAGATGGCTTGGCCTCTTCGGTATCAGCAGTTGCTGCCGCAGCAGCAGAGCTAGATGCTGATGCCGTCGAGGCTGCGCCATTCGGTTTGGAAGCCGAAGAAGCGGCGTTGCTCGTGGATGCTGGTGGCTGCTGTAGGAAAGCCGAGATACCGGAGGTGATGATGTCGTGAGTGAGAATGGGCTCGACTTGAGCAAGGTCCTGAACCAAATCCAAGACGGACCGCTTCGAGTTGGGTCCTGTCGCATGGAAAAGAACGTGGATTAAAGCGAGAGCAACCTGAACCTGTACGGCTTTCTCGGCAGCTAGCGCCTTTGCACGACGAGCGATGACGGCCTGCAAAGCACGCGAAAGCCAGATCTCTTCTTCAGGTGTAGCAATCTTCCGAAAGACCTTTTCAGCCAAGAGGAAGGAAGGCTTAGGGTCGACAACAAGGATACCCTCAAGGGCGGCGTTCTTGCGAACAACACCATCGATCTTGTCAGAACCAACGGTAGCGAGGCGACCTTCCAAGACAGCAGCTGCAATGTAGCCTTCCAGGGGACCGCCTGGGGCCGTGAGAGGGTTGGTGGAAGCATTCTTGAGGTTGGCCTCGAAGCCTGGCAGAAGAGACTCGGCGAATGCGCGGGTAGCGGCCGTAGCGCTCTTGGAGTGGCTCATGGACCAGAACAACTCGCCGATGGCGAGACACACAGCTTTCCTAATTGGTACTTTGGAGTTCTGCATCTCCTTGGCAAGGGCAGTGGAAACGGCTGCAGGTGGTTCGGTGTCAGCCTCGACGAGGAGCCAGCGAAGATGATGGGTGATGCAAGAGACGGCGGCGAACATGGAAGCTTCTTGTGCCTCTTTTGGAAGCAATGACGAGACGACCTCAACGACGTTGGCGCTCTTTGCAGCTTGGCCAGGTGCAACGGATGAGAGCATGACGTAGACTGAAGTCCTCGCTTCAGGCGTAGCTGCCTTTCCACCCTTGAGGATGGCGATAAGCTCGTCGACGACAGTGGCCTTTGCGGAGTCATCGTCACGGATGCGAGTGGAGAGGGCTGAAAAGAAGTCGGATGCTTTGGCTCTTGTGGCAGCATTTGTTGATCGAGAAGCTGAGAAGACAGGGTCAAGGAGCGGCTTTACGTGCGGGCCAACGTCGACCTTGACAGCGGTGAAAAGCCTTGTGGCGATGGGGAGGGCAACCTCAGGAGAGCGGAGCAGCATCTTTTGAAGTTGAGGTCGAAGGGTGGATGCAAGATCTTCTTCTGTTACTTGCTCTGCAACAAAGTCGTCGAATGCACGAAGAGCATGATCAGAAACAGCGGTCTTGGAAGCGACGAGCTGAGTGCTGTAAAAATTGAGGATCTCTTTCTTTGCATCCTTAACGTAGCCTCGACCAATGCCGTCCGGAGCTCCCTTGGACTGTTCTGATCCTGCTCGTAATCTCACGCAGACGCCGACAGCTTCTCCAAGGAGGGAGGCAGAACGAAGGGCGGTAGCTGGGGTGGAGATGGTAGAGATGGTACGTATAAGCGGAGGAAGGCATGGGTGTGCATTGCGCAACGTGCGTCTGGTGAGGGTGATGGCATTCTTCCTAACGCTCTCCCTTCCATTGGTGTCGGCCAGAATAGCATCGTAGGTTGTAGCGAGGACCTGAACAAGAGGCTCCCATGTTGGCAATGCTGATGTTTTTGGTGCTTTGTCTCCAGCAGATGTAAGGCGAGCGCAGAGTGTCGAGTAGAGGGCGCAAACATAGGCGTGCAGAGCTGTGAGGGTGGGAAGGGAGGTGGTGGAAGAGCCCGTTGCGGAAATCTTGCAGATGCGCTCTGACTCTCGCTTGAGCCATGCAAGAGCATGCTTGGCAACAGGGCCATTCGACTCTGGTGGAGCAGCAGCTTCATCCACCTGAATCAGCTTTGAGAAGACATGAAGCGATGCCAGACGAGATTCTCGGTCGATGTACTTTGCATAAGTGCGAAGGAGGATGGTGAGAAGCTCTGCCCTTTGGACGGGTTGAAGCTCTGGTAGCTCGGCAGCCTTGATAGCGTCTCTTTGGAGAAACTCGATGCGTTCTCGTGTGCTGGTGGTATGAAGATGGAGCTGAGCGGCTTCTGAGAATGCCTGCCAATTCTCGATGGGGTCGATGGCATCTCGCTCGTCACCTGAGACGCTCATCTTTGCGGGAGCGAGATCGTCGTCCGAGTCGTATGGTTCCTGTTGTGGCTCGGAGGATGCCCGCTGTATCCAATTTTTAAGGTCGCGCTTCTTGGCTAGCATATGAAGCAGACAAGAAGAGCAACGAAAACGTATTTGTCGGTGAGGATGTAAAGACCTCGAGACCTCTATACACAGCACAGATCGAGTGAAGCGCAGGCGTACAGAATCGAAGGCTGTTTGACTCGTTTGGAAGAATCAAACGAAAGACTGAGCGTGTGATCTTTCTCATCTCGAAAAAAGATTCTTTTGGTTGTTGCTATCTGCCCGATTCATGATTCAAACTCGATTCAGCAGCAGCATCCAAGCGCTCGGTCCAATTTCCTGCTCCACGGATATCTTCATTTTGAGAGAATGTCAGTCTGTCATGACTCGTTGTGGGCGGCCGCCTAGTCATCTCCAATCATCATCATACGGCATGGCTGTGCAAGTTGACTTGCTACAGGCACTTCAGTGATGCCATGAATACGTCTGAGGTGAGCATGCTGCGTGCTGAAAAGGTTCCGCTGACAGGGTCGAGCCTCGTGTGAGGCGATCGGGCCCTCTTTGACGATCGGGAAAGAAGAAGACACGCATGCAGTCAAGCTGTAAATGGCGCAGATCATCCGCCGCTCGCAGGCGAGTCACTTTCTAAAACCGCACCGCATTTTGACACGCAAATTCCAACCAGCCAAAGAAACCAACACACTTTTTTTTTTTGCGCCCAGACCGTCCAAACAGTCACGGATCAGTCGAGTGTGCTTTTGAGCTCGGTCCGTTCCTTGTCAAGTCCCTTATCGGTCCACAAGAATCCTTTCGAGAGATACATTGCTATCTTCCTCATATCGTAACGAGGACACGGCGCATACAACACACTAGAAAGACACACGTCATCCGCTACACTCTTCCTGTTGGACTTCCATCATCGAGCATCGCACAACCTTACTACTTTCCGATCTTCTAGAACGAATCCCACAGCAATACAATGTCCGCAATCAAGGACGCGTTGGCTTCGGCCGCAGAGGCTCTCCACATCTCCGGCGACAAGGACAAGAAGGCCATCGGCGGTGGCGCTCCTGGTAAGCTCATATGTCACAGCTTGCTTGCGCGAGGTTCGATTCGATACTGACTTTTCTGTTCCTGCATCTCCACAGTCTACGTTGACGAGAAGGCCGGCAACGACGAGTCCGCAGATGGCTCCAAGAGCTCACCATTCGCTACACCATTAGCTGCTCTCCTTGCCAAGGGTCAGGATGCTTCGGTCTTTGTCAAAAAGGCTGATGCAACGCCCGGTGAGGATGGCGTTGACGCTGACGGTTACGCTCCCATCTCTGCTTCTGCCGCCAAGAAGGTCAGCAAGCTCTACGCCACTGCACTCAAGAAGAAGGAGAAGGCTAATGAGCAGGCTGCCAAGGAGCAGGACAAGGCCGCCAACGACGAGAAGCGTCTCGAGGAGAGCAAGAAAGTTGTCCTGGAAGAGCCCTCTTCTTCCGCAAAGAAGATCAAGATTAGCCAGGGTGCCAACTTCCGTGACCAGCGTGTCAAGATCTGCGGTTGGGTTCACCGATTGCGTTCTCAGAAGGACTTGACCTTCATCGTCCTCCGTGACGGTACCGGCTACCTCCAGGTCGTTCTCTCTGGCAAGCTCACCACCACTTACGACGCCCTCACCCTCACCACCGAGTCCACCGTCGAAATTCAGGGTCAGCTCAAGGCTGTTCCCGAAGGCAAGACTGCTCCTGGAGGTCATGAGCTTGTTGCCGACTACTGGAAGTGCCTCGGCAAGGCTCCTGGTGGAGACGAGGCTTACACCAACGTTGTCGCCGAAACTGCCGACCCCAACAGCTTGGCTGACCGCCGTCACCTTGTCATCCGTGGTGAGACTGCTTCTGCTGTCCTCAAGGTCCGTTCCGAGGTTCTCAAGGCATTCCGTGCCGAGTTTGATGCCCAAGGCATGACTGAGGTCACTCCTCCCTGCATGGTCCAGACCCAAGTCGAGGGTGGTTCCACGCTTTTCAGCTTCGACTACTACGGCCAGCCCGCTTACTTGACTCAGAGTTCGCAGCTTTACCTCGAGACTTGTCTTCCATCCCTCGGTGACGTGTTCTGTATCCAGGAATCATTCCGTGCCGAAAAGTCGCACACTCGCAGACACTTGTCCGAGTACACTCATTTAGAAGGTGAGCTTGCTTTCATCACCTTCGACGACTTGCTTCAGCACCTCGAGGATGTTATCTGCGGCACTCTCTCTCGTGTTCTTGATGATCCCAAGACCAAGGCATTGCTCGATCAGCTCAACCCCAACTTCCAGATGCCCTCGCGTCCCTTCCGTCGCATGGACTACAAGGACGCCATCAAGTGGCTCAACGAACACAACATCCCCAACGAGGACGGTAAGCCTCACAAAATCGGTGACGACATCGCCGAGGCTGCCGAGCGCAAGATGACCGACGAACTTAACGTTCCCATCTTCCTCTGCCGCTTCCCTCGCGAAATCAAGTCGTTCTACATGAAGCGTACAGAAGGTGACGAGGAGTTCACTGACTCGGTTGACGTTCTCATGCCCGGTGTCGGTGAGATTGTTGGTGGCTCCATGAGGATGGCTGATCAGCACGAGTTGCTCGAGGCATACAAGAAGGAGGGCATCGATGCTGCTCCTTACTTCTGGTACACTGACCAGCGCAAGTACGGTACTTGCGAGCACGGTGGTTACGGTCTCGGTGTCGAGCGTTTCCTCGCATGGCTCACCAACCGATGGACTGTTCGTGAGGCTTCCCTTTACCCTCGATGGACTGGCCGATGCACTCCTTAGAGACTTTGTTTCAAATTCGGTCGCATCTTTGCAATGTCACACAGTCACTAGCAGCTCACACCAGTTTGTGTCCACACCGTCTTGTCTGTGAGCCGTTGCAATCCTTAGAAGCACAGAAGGAATAGGAGGTCAGGTAGCTGTTGTTGATCATCGAGTCTGAATTGAAATGTGCATTGATACAAAGCATATCCTTTTGCAAGCAGGAGTGGATTGCGATAGGACAAAGCATGTTTTCCTGCTTGCGAACAAGTTGATCAAGGCAACTTAAGAGGACTTGATGGCCTTCTCAGCCTTTCGAATAGCGCGCTTGCGGATGGCAGCTTGCTGGTCGTAAGAGTAGCTAAGAAGCCAGGCACGAGGGAGGATGAAAGTTGTGGCCCAGTCGACGATAGCATGCATGGGCCAAGGGGTGGAAGTGAAAGGTCTTCCGATAGCACCGCCGTTCCTGCCAAGGGTCTTGAGCACCTGAGCAACGTACTGCTTGGGAGAGGGTATCATAGCGCTCGGCTTGCGAACTTTGGACATGTTGGAAACGACGAAGTAAGTGTTGAGCAAGCTCACGGTGATGTTGCTTCTCCTCAACTCCTCGCCGAGAGCCTGAGACCAGCCGCTGAGGAAAGCCTTGGATCCAGCATAAGTGGACAACATTGGAGTTGTGACCTGACCGGCAAACGAGCCAAGGTTGAGCACAAGACCGCGCTTACGCTGCACCATACCCGGGATGATCATGCGAGAGACACGAAGGATGGAAAGAACGTTGATCTCGATAATGTCTTCCATCTCATCCTCGGCAGTCTCGGCAAAGTTGACGGGCATGTTGTGCGATTTACCGACATTGTTAACGAGCACACCGATATTGAGGTCCTTGACAGTGTTCTCGAGTCCTTCGTATTGACGTTCATCGCCAAGGGCAAAGTCGATGGCTTGGGTCTTGGTCTTCACGCCAGGGCTGGCGACTTCGATTTCGGCCGCAACAGCACCGAGCTTTTCAGGGCTACGAGAGACGAGAAGAATGTTGAAGCCTTTTTTGGCAAGTTGAAGGGCAAACTCGCGACCAATGCCATCGGTGGCACCGGTGACGACGGCCCAGCTGGCTTTGGTAAAGTCTTTCTTGTTGGCACCAAACTTGGAGACAGACTTGCCAGGCAGTACGCAGACATCAGCAAAGAGCTGTACGAGACGAAGTGCAAAGGTTCCAACGCTGAGTGCACCGAGAATAGCCAGCACGACAAGCGAGGCCGAGACAGGAGTCAAGCCATGGTCTGTCATTCATCGTCGAGAAGATGACAAGATGAAGTGGGTTCGAAGTTAGTATTGCTTCCAACAGAGGGGTGCATATCGTGAAACTCACCAACGCGCAGGCCTACATGGCGCAAGACATCATCAAAGTGTTGTTCGACGGTCATAATGGCTCGTATCTGAATGTAATTTTGTTGGTGGTGGAGTGAGTCTAGGCTGGAGATGATGATGGAGGATTGATCAATCTTCTCAAAGTCTGAAATTTCCGAGCGCGTTTGAAGGTCAGTGCGTTACGCGACGGAAAGGGTTCATCAAGGGTCAGCCACGCATGCTCAAGAAATCTTGTGTGCCTGGCTCTCGCTGCGATTCTGTGAAATGCTCTCCAGCGATACACTTTCTGCCCTCATATAACAGCAGGAAGCCAATACGGGCAAGCAGCAGTCGAGGCTGCTGACAAAAAGGCGCCATGGCGTCTCGCTTCATGCAGATGATCAAGCTCTTCTTCTTCTCCAAGCACGACCAACTCGTGCCGGTGCAGATCGAATTTGAAGAGAGCGAAAATTGTTGGGCGCTTCCGGCTGGTACTCTGCCGGGTCATCGCGTCTTTCCAAAATGAAAGCCATCGAACGCAATCGGGCTGACCCAGCCTCTTTTCTCGATCCTCTACAACAGACCAGGTCTGCTTTGGTCTGCATCCCGCTCTTCGCATGCTGTCTCTTCGTCCATCTCCAATTCGAGACCTTCAAGAGAGAGAGGAGCGCTATTTAGGGTCATAGCTCAACCGGCTTTGGGGAGAAAACGTGGAAAAAAGAGGTCAAAAGACAAAAATAAAAAGAACTGCAGCACCTAGGATTCCCGCGTGGTCCCCCACCGCAGTACTGACTAGGCGATACCTTGCTTAACTTCGCAGATCGGACGGGATGCGGTGCTTTCAAGGTTCTATGGCCGCAGATGCTGGGGATGAGGCTACATCAGAGTATTTATCGCTGACAGCCGCGAATTTGGAGCATCCTCTGTACCGACATCAGTGCAACGCTCCAGCTGCACCTTCATTTTCGGCTCGTTGATCCTGCTCTATCTGCTCTGTGATCACGCCTTTGAGGACAGAGAGAACCTATGTGGCGTGGCTGCGGTAAGCACACGTCATATCGTTGCGCTGCGACCGCTGCAAACCATTGTTGATGGCAAGTTTGAAACATAGTCCCTCTTGGCACTTCCAGACAATGGTAGAGATTGGAGCCATGATAGCTCGACGAAAGAGCCGGCCCGGAGTACCATGATTGAACTAGATGACCTGACCTCGTCTTTATGCTCTGTGCTTTCGTTACCGAGCACAAGCGGGGCTGAAGCGTGCACAACAGAGCTTTGCTTCGCTCGGCGATAACTTCAGTAAGTCATATTCTCACGGGGCTCGTGCACCTTTCCCACGCTACTTCCTTTATGAGCCTGCCACAGTTTTATCTGGGTGTCTCCGGTCATTGCAAGTCAAGAAGAGATCCAAGTAACTAAATTAGCCCAAGCCAGTACCGCCTGGGGTGCAGATCGCAGGTGGAAGCTGTGGTGTTACCTGAGCGTCGCTTCGTTCGGCGGTTGCATCGAACGACTATTGTTTGTGTAGCTTCTATTGGGCTTGGACCTCGTTGCTGCAGTGTCGAGCAAATCCGGCGCTTGAAGCTAGTCATATTGTTACAGAGTGAGGCGCAACCCATCATCGGAAGATGAAGGCACTTCAGAGTCCCTTTGTTGAGGTCCCTTTGTTCGCCTCGATCTGAGGACAAAGATTCGAAGTGCTAATGCTTTGCAGCATGTCTCTGCGCTTCGGACCTTGCACCATTGTCTGCTGCTGCCGTACAAGCGCCCCTGAAAGTGTTGGAGGCTCTTTGTCCCTTTGTCACCACGCGTTGCCACAAGTCGAGCCCTTTGTTCCATAAGACAGTACCTCAACAAGGACACACCTTCGCAGAACATCCTGATCGGACAATATCATCGTAGTCACAAGACCGTATTGCCACAGCTCCATTGCTTGGATCTCTTCCACCATTTCTACGGTGCAGTATGGGGTACACCTTGCCGGATCTTGGTTGCTGTACCTGCATGACCTGCGATGAAATCAAAAGAGGTCTTGCCGCTCCGACAGACCATAGAAGATCCTAGACCCCGGCAGTCCTTGTCCAGGTCGTCTCGCGTGTCGTTCTTACCACACTCGGATCGCGTGTTGCCTCCTTGGCATTTCTCGGTACATCTGGCCGAGGTTGTGAGGACCAAAGCAAGATTGCCCGGGTACCACGCAATGGAGCCGATGTGGCCCACCCTGGCAGCGTTGTTCAGACTTCGGCCAACCGCGGCACAGTTCTCGCTCATTGTAGGCACATCAAGCTGGTGTTTTGTACTTCTCTGAATAGTTGCTGCTGCAATGACATGATCAGAAAGGGCATGAACCGGGGCTAGGCAGTCCGTAGCGTGGGAGTGATTCCCACAGCGTCGTCATCGGATCCGTCCCTACTCGACAACCAGGTTGACACCGCACTAAAAGCTGACTTGTTGTCATCTTGAACCCCTTGAACGGAGCTTGCGAAGAGCTCAGCTTCCGGAGAAGATCTTCCGGCGCTGTTGTGATTACCGGGTTAATGCGATGGAGGAATCCATCACATGCCAAGCTGACATCAGACGTGACCAAATTCGGCCAGAGCTCGAGCCCTTCCAAGTTGAACGCGCCACACCTTAGGTTCAAGCTTGACTCGATCATTCGTAGTGTATCAGGTGACTATGAGTTCACCAGTTGGCTTGTCATCTCCTCGGCAACATTCCGGAACCGTTCACTGGTTGACGACGTCGCAACAGGGAATCGTACGACAAAGATCTTTGACCATTCAGCATTGTCGCTTACATCTTCAAATTTCCTGTTGGCGCCATCTGAGAAGATAACAATGAATGTCGGAGGTCCAAAGAAAGCAGAACGACAAAGCGGCGGAGATGTGCACAGCGTGGGAGAGCACGTTTTTGGCAATTCCCGGATCTCGTCTCAGAGAATCGATGGCTTGGTTTCGACACTGCACACGCTGGCTCAGGCTCAGGGCAGGAATCCGGAACACATTGTGCTGTAGAGGTCAGTCTGGATCGCAAGAGCGTCCGGGATTGATTCACGAAGCCCACGCCTGTTCGGCACGAGGAACACGTTCTGTATTGGCCGCAGTTTCAAAGGTCTATAACATGGTAGTGCAACTGGTCTGCGGCTGCTCATCGATGTTCTTTGTTCCACCGGCGGATGCAGGTCCACAGGCTCCGCGAGAATAAGGTGAGGCATATGTCTCGTCATCGGAGCCACATGCTGCTTCTGCTTCGATTCGCATCCGACTAACTCAGCCCCTGCAAGAGCTCGAAACTGCAAGCGTCTTCAAAGATCTAGAGGTCGCGGTAACTTGTCTGCAGCACCGTAGAGTACGTTGCTGTCGGAATGGATTTTGGCCGACATCGGTGCGATATGAGCTCTGATTCCATGTCAACGCGGACCGGAGCGGTCAAGTGAGAAATAAGACTTTCTGTCCTGCACCGCGACAGTCGGATGCGCGGAAGCCGAATTCGATCGACCTCTGAGGAGCTGTTTCGAGAGGAAATACATCGAGCACATCTTCGGAGAGTGAAGTGGCAAGGCACTTTGCGAATAGAACGTTCGAAAGGCCGGAGTGAAGGCCTGTCGGACTGAGACTGGCCGATGATATGTTTCGATCGGAGCCGTGCACGGGCGAAAGAACATCGTTGCCACTTCGTCTTCTTACTCCGTCATACCTGCAAGCTGATTCCCGTTCTGCGAACAGTCCCCGGTCTTTCCAACTGGGTTGCACAGTTCGAGCTCAAAGTTCGCCTCTAACTTGCGCATCTAGTTATTTGAGTCTGTGAGTCGGTATCCATGTGATATACCGAGTGATGACCAGACATGGCTGTGCGTCGGCTACAGCTCAGCAACCTCAGTTCTGATCAGCAACGCAATACAACGAACGAATCCTTGATGCGGAACGCTAACAGCCAAGAACCCTAAGAGTGGTTTGAACAAGACGCCGTGCAAACATACCCATGCAGCGGGCAACTGCTCATGACACCGCAAGCGAGCTTCGTATACTGGAATGCTGTTGACTGGAAGCCTATATGCACATGTACAACCGAATTTCAGGGACGGTTTGATTTCTGCAAGCACAACGTGCTGCCCTGCGGACTCTGGCATCCCTCAATTTGTTTGATGTGCAGTACAGTAGGTCTGATACCGATATCATATGGTCAAAGGGTGGCAATTGCCGATGCAGTGTGCCGGTGAACGTCGTACTCACGGTCTTTATATGCTGTTGACGGCACAGGGTTGCAGATCCTCTCTTTCATGCATCACAGTTTTGGACAGGATGTGATTTAACGGCGAACGTGTGACTTTAAAGAAGGCATCCACGGGAGACCATAGAGAAGGCACTACCAAGTTTCTCTTGCTGCTTTTGTGCGCTGAGGACGCTCACAAAGCTGCGAAGAGCATAACCGAGTACTATGATTCTTAAGACGTTTCGAGCACTAAGAAAGTACACGATCGCTCTTGCAAAGCACACGCTAAGAATGGGGCGCTGGAGCACGCCCGATACGAACCCTTGGTGGACCCTAATCCTGATGCAAGCGCCGTCGAAATTGAAGTATGATCGATCCCACTTGATTCCGTACGTATCGATTCCGCTTCGGAGTAGCCTTAAGGGGTGGAGCCTGCACAGGCTGCAAAAAAGACGCCAAGCTGCCTGTTCGGGGCGGCAGCAGAGCCGCGAGCGAGACAGAGAATTCTTCATCGTCCAATGCAACGAATATGGGTGGCAAGCTAGACTGATAAGACGATATGATGGCAGCAGCATGGCCGAAGACGAAGCCGAAATTTGGCCGAGATCAAAGAGAGTGAACAACCACGCTAGCTGTCGATATCGCGGAAATCGAACGACACAAAAGAATGAGCGTTTGCTCCGTACTTGACCGATCTGTCATGCCGGTGATCCTTATCCCATGATACTGTGCTAACACCACCCCAGATGCGCCACAACAAAGCTCGGAGTCGTCGATCCTCTCCTTACCCTGCATCTTGGCTTCCATGACAACCCGGCCGGAACTGGCACTGCCTTCTTTCTAAGAACAAGAGGCGAACGATGACAACGCGCGACAATCTATGCTTGCAGGCCCTGATCGGACCTGATCGCAAGCCATCGGCAGCAAAGCGCCATCTGTGCTTATGCTGAATTGCTCAATACAGTAAGCGAACGAGGTGGTCTCCTAACGAGCCACTTTCTGTATGGCTGAGTCAACAAACAACAAAGAACAAATATGAGACTGCATGGGAGTCCAGATTTCATCCAAGCGAGATGTCGAGTCCAATCTGGTCCCGTTCGAGAAGGCGAACTGCCCATGTCGGAGTTCAGAGCGCCGTCTGCTGCTGTGACTAATAATCGTAGTGGTGAAGATGAGGCTTTCGAATTTCTCATGCATACGCCTGAATTTCATACAGTTTTTTCCTTTATTCTACCCCGCCCAACTTGACAGTCTCAGTCTGCGCCCTTTGCCTAGAGAGTTTGTTTGTATGTAGATCTCCGCACCACGTTTAGAGCTCGCTCTTGGGCGTCGCTGAGATACCGTAGCAGAGAGCGAGCCGAATCCCCGACTGGGCTTGAATGTTTGCATCTGCATCCTTGCTTCGCTCGCCCAGGTCTCTGCCTCACCCTAGACATTCAGAGTTGACAATCAGATCATTGCGTGCCAAATCCAAGCTCCGCCGCTCGTAATGACGGCCTCCGTGAGCGTCTACGAGCTTTGTGCTGCGGCATGTGAGACAAGACCCGACCACGTTGTCGACAGGGTCCAGAGTGGTCTCAGTAAGAGATTCCAGCTGGTTTGAGCCCTTCACCATTGTCTGATCTCAAGCATGAGGACCGGTGATGTGTCAAACAGAACCGTCTCATCCATGCCTTGTCAACAACAACTCGTTTGTATGCTTTCTGCGCCCTCTTTCGCAGACGCAAACATTCGACCTCTGGTTTGAACGAGTTCATCATCCATCCCAACAGAGTTCTCGGAGGCACTTCGAACAGGTCAATGATCTCTCGCGCTTCCTTGAGATCCCGGGTAGCCAAGCGAAGCCTCGCTATGGGCGGACAGGATGAAATTCGCTGGCGTTCGATTCCGCTATGAACGTGAGAGGCGCTGAAAGGCTGGACCTTGAGTCCATCACGAAGTCTGACGCCCGAGCGTGAAGCAGAATCGAGCCATGAGAGTATCAGACATTCCACGCCAGCGCGCCCAGTGTCACCTAGTGTTGTTTCGATCAAGAAGCATGTCGAAACAATGCTAGCTCTCCTGCACAGAAGATCCTGGAGAGACAACTCCAATGTGCATCGGATGCAAAAGATCAATCGCGATCACAGAATGTCATGAGTGCGGAATATTGTATGCTGACGAACTTTTCCTTCGGAGGATCAGAGCCAATATACCGCCTATAATGCTGCTGCAATGCAAGGCGTACGGCCATATGGTCGTCAGCGAGCCTTAAGCAGCAGTCTGTAGGCGGGGTCAGCAATGCATCGGTTCATGCCTTGAACCACCAGGTGTTGATGGAAGCGGAGACAATTCAGGCCAGTCTTGCCGAAGTTTGTGAGTGTGATGTTAGAGAGTAGACCTGAAGGTCGCGGTCGTGACGCGCTGCTATGCCATGTCATGCAGTGCAATGCAGCTCCCAGGCGAAGAAGCAAACAAGGTTAATGATTGCAATTCGGCACAGATGGTCTAGCCAGACTATTGTAGTATGAGCTCGGGAGGGCTGCGGCTGCAAACACGGCGCCTACAGTCTAGACGAGTTGCGAGGTCCTCCTACAAACAGTTCGTAAGAAGACTCGCTTAAGCCTTCTCACACTTCTTCCCGATGCTGTCTCTGCTGACTATATCACGCGATCGCGGACATCTTGTGCATCCGCGCTGCCGTTTGCGATGCTCGCTAAGGGAAACGGCACGTTCCACCACTTGGTCTTGTCCTGGATGTAGGCTCGGGGAGATCTGAGTGAGATGCTAAGCCAGTTACGGTGTTGCGACTGACAATTCTGTTGAGGTGTGGCTTTATCGCACGAGACGGTCGGCATACCTCGACAGCTTCGGGCTCCGGCCCGCTCGGCGCGACCGGGGACACTTCGGTCAAGCAGGAGCTTTTTGTGTCCCCTTTTCTTCATTCTTTTTCTGTCTCATTTTCATCAGACCTTTTTTTGAGAGATTGCCGCAAGGCAATTTCAGTTGTGCTTGTTTCAGCTGTACTTGTCTCAGGCCATGTCGGTGCTTCGTCACAACGCGCTCCGCCAAACAGTCCAGAGTCACATCTGAGACAGGGCAATGTCAGGGCCGGCGAGAATCAGCACCACACGCCAGCCTGTTCATATTCATGCGCTGTCTTCCTCCAAGCAGCTCGACCGGCTACCTTTACGTCCCGAACAACAAGGTGCAAGCTGTGGCAGTTTGCTTCCATTGACCGCGAGAACCGACAGCTTGGTCGGTCGCGCAGGTCTCGCCTACTATAGGTTAACATTAGCAAAATGGATGGGTCAAGGGCAACGACACATGTGAGATTAGGGGTTGATGAAGAAGAGAAAGGAAAGTTCTTGGCAGCAGAGAGAGAGCTGATGGTATGAGGCTCGACGCGACCAGATTCACGCGCCTCGACCCTGATCTTTGACTCTGCTTGTTGACAGCTTGATTGCTGATTGGCTGGCTTTTTCGCCGGCAAGCAACGCTGTTACCATCACATACGACGATGAAAGGCACTAATATCAAAAAGGCAATTCCGAACGATGCATGCTGCACTTGCCATGCAATCCAAGAGACAAGCGAGTCGGACGGTCAGGAAAGAGAAAGAAGAGGCTACAGTAGTCTCGTAATGACTTGCAGCAATGACCCCTAAATTTGATCTGGCCAGAGCCTGCTCGAGCAGCATGAAATCAAAGACAGAGGAGCGGGACCGGGGACGTGAGAGCCGAACACCATGTGATGACGAAAAGCAAGGGAAGCAACTGCTGAGAGGCAGTCTGCTAAGTATACCGATAGAGAATTCCACGAAAAATAGGAAGAAAAACGTAAAAGGGAGTTCGGAACAGTACAAATTCGAACTCGCGTGTAGCACAACCGAGGCTTCGCTTAGCATCCTTCAACCTTTTACGCGACCAAAAGCCAAGAAACCGGCACCGACCTGAAGCGGTCCATGCCCACAGATGGTATGAGATGAGAGCGACAAGGCCATAAAGGGGAGCGTCATTTTGGCCTCTGCTTCGGCTCTGCCGAGCTGCTACCGTCTAGCTCTTGCATATCGCTTAGCACTATCAACGCGGTAGGAAGCTGGCCTTCCTGATTGTGGCCCCCCACTCGTCTCCCAATCGGCTTCGCTTCGAGACTGAGCGACATGATCGGTCGGATGTGGCCGTCTTCTTTCCTTTTTGGGCCAAGTCTTCGAGTTTTACTTTGTGCACTCGAAGCTGATCGTTAGGGCAACCTGCGTTGGAACGATGGTGTCGTGGGACTATCGAGCCTTCGATGGACAAGGTCAGTTAGGCGCCTGTCCATGTGCTCTGTCACACCGCACAGAGGCGGCTAACAGTTCCTGTCAGCGACGAAAGCGCACTACTGTATGACGATGCAATCTAAGATCGACTTTCTTGCTGAAGCAAGATCTGCAGACTCGGAAGCGATCCCGTTCGTCGCCCCACGTTAGGCAAAGGGTTCCCGTACTCGCGGTCATCGTCGTCATCACTGTTCGAGTTCCTTTGTTGTATCTCGAAGGACCGTGACGGTATCCAAGCCACTCCTATTCTTAAGCGACTATTGCGCCACAGCTTTCTATGGATCTCAACGTGCAATGTGTGACAGAAGCTGGCTTGTCGTTCATGTCACGGCTTGATGTAATGAGGGATGGTGTTCCGCCTGCTGACCGCTTTGACGTCGTCGGCAGAGTTCCCAGACACGAACTCAGACATGAACAGTCAGTACAGTATCGTGAGCTCAAGCTGAAAAATTGCCGAGGTCGATCGGACTTTGAAATGACAATCATGGGTGATGTGGCCGACCATCGCAACTCCTTTTTTTCAACGTCTGCTCACATTCGGCTGGATCCGAATCATCATCGTTCGGAAACTTCGTCGATGGTTTGGTTGCACAAGGTGCGTTGCTGCCGACTAAGGTAGCAGAGACCTTTCTTGGCTCGCGAAGGCGTAGCGAACAGCAGGAGGATCAGTCTGCAACCTGGATCCCTCAGCCTTGCGAGAAAAGATAGGACTTGTGTGATCCGACATCCTCTCGCCGAGTCTGCTTTCCGACCTCATCCAGAACTCATCGCTGCAGCAAAATCTTTTGTGCGCCCGGCTACTGTAATGCTGGCGCCGCATGATGAAGCGCCGTCAATAGCATGTACTGTTTGGCGCCAATGTATGCGAAGAATACGTGCTGTAGTGATTGCAATCCGAGTCAAGCAACTTTTCCCCATTCTTTCTTGGTCTGCAGTTCCGCACCCCGCAATCAATCTAAGTGAGCGCGGCTCCACTCCAAGCCTCGGTTTCAAAAGTCTGACCATCAAAGCGGTTGCCCATACTCCAACTGTGCTCAACAATGAAAGGGCTTGTTCGGCATGTGATCGTGCTATCGTACACCACTGTATGGCATTTGACATTCGATTTGCTGGTCTTGATCGCGATGTTCTCGACAAAGGGCTTTATCGGATGCGCAAATCTTCCTTTGGCACCGATGGGTAGAGCGACATCGTCACAATCGACTGACGCCGACCTCAGAACCCTTGAGGATTCTGCATTGATGAGCGGGAAAAGGCTCAAGTTACTGTACCACAGAAAGATCGCGACCACGTCATTCGTGTGGCCCGACTAACGGGAACACACATAGCACACTGCAATCACAAGATTGGACAGGCGAATGAAAGGGACTTTTTTCTTATTTTCTTTACGATTTTGTTGATTTTTGTCACCGCAGGCACAAAGGGGACAATGCTGGCCTGCAACCTGAAGTGCGGTTTGTTTCAGTTCTCGCCTAAGTTAACAATTGCTCTTTGCCGCCACTAGCGTCACTCATTGAATGCGCTGTAAGTCCCAGCAACAATGGTAAATACAGTACAATAAGTTCGCCGTAGACCGTCATACACGCACAAGGCTACTATCCCAACATCAAAGGGTCGTAGAGCCACTCATGGCAGCGCTAAAGATACACTCAATTGTTACAGAACAAGCTTGTCTTTTTGAAGGCGTCAAGGGTCGTGTGGCTTGTTTCTCTGCTCGGCCATTGGAGCACACCTGGATGAGGGTGTAAGACGGGCCAGCAGAGCCCGTTCTTTCGGGAGCTTTCTTTCTACGCGGCCCGAACAAGACTGAATTGGCAATTCTGTTCAAAGCCCTCGGCCCTTACTCCAATTAACTGTCAAGAGCCACTCAACCAAAACACGGTCTGGGGAGGCGTCATCCGCCCCTCCCACGCGGTCCATATTGATTAGCAGACGCCGAAGACGCTGCTCGAACAGCTTTGCTCTACAGCCAGCGAAGCACCGGCAAGTGTCTGCTGCAGACAACGATGGCAAGAGACAGATGCGATTTTCAGTGTTGTTGTTTATGCCAAGATGCCAGCTCGCAGCCTGAAAAGCTTGTTTTAGGTGTGACTAGCTTTGTCGCTTAGACAAGGTATGGCAAACAAAGACGATCCGATTCAATCGGCGCTTGCTCCGACCTAAGATCAATGTAGGAGCTGCAAGTACGTTAGAAGCGAGGGCGTTAGATCTTGCTGAAGCGACCAAGAAGGTGCTTATGCTCGTGCTTGTGCTTTTGCTTGCCGCTTGCGACTAGCTCGACGGAGCCGTTCACCTTGTGTGCAAGCATGCATGTCGCTTCAGTAGGCTCACAGCTTGTATCGTGATCTTCGTTTCGTTCCACACCGGCAAGCGTTTGAGCCCGGTCGTCGAGCAGCGGCTCTCACTTAGTTCCAATACAATGAGTGCGCACCCTTCAGATGCCAGAAACAGAAAGCAGGTGGTGTGGGTCTGGCATACGGAAGCTCGAATAGCCGAGCGAACAAAGATGATCATTAGTCTTTGTTTGATCAAGTCACACGAACGTAAGCCTCCCGCTTGCACCTCGACGGCCCCCTTTGAACGAGCCATTTGACACTACCTCGCCAGCTCACGCACACAGCGAAGGTGACCCAACAGACGTTGGTCTCACTGTCGAGCTCTGTTCTACTCGAGAAGTGGTCCCCTTTCTTTGCTATGAACGAGAACGTGCCGGTTGTCAACTCCCGCACGATCAAAAGTCTTATTTTCAGATTCAGGGGTCCAAGATGTGCCGATCGCCATTAAGCTTCTTTGTCGATGTTCTGTTGCAAGGCGCTACGAAAGCTCCGCTCAAAGCTCACAATGAAGTTGCAATGGAGAGACAGTGAACTTTACAACACGCCGACGTTCTGCTGCAACAACAGTGCATGGTGCAGACCCCTGCGTGGTTAGACTCTTGCGCATTCGACCTTTTTCTTTCTTCTTTCTTTCTTTTATTTTTCTTGCAACACAGGGAAGTGTACAGATGCATTTCTCTTCTGCAGGCTTGCGTGTGGCTTGAATTGCGCTGTCCTGCCATGATGGGTTGTCTGGCTGGATCATCGCTCTCCGCTGTGAGGAGTTGTGAGGGGTAGAGTGGACCCAAGCTTGTGGTTGAGAGGCTGACTTGAGCTTCTATTCGTTCATTCTTTCTTCCCTTCCGGTGTGCCGTTTTTGGCCCAGCCAGCCTTTGAGAACCTCTGCCATGTTCAGCCCGCTAAGCCGCTTTCCCCTGGTATTCCAGAGCCCGTCTGCTGCTGGAAGAGAGGAGGAGGTGGGAGGCCACAAACCGCCTCGTTCAGATCCTAAGCTTCGCCGCCTGCTCTTGTGACAGTGGAAAGCCACACTTGATGATGGCTCTTGGCCTCCTTGCACTGCGATCATGCGGCCTTTCCGCCCAATCAGCCAGTCAAAACACTCACGCTCTCTCACAAACACAGTTCTACACGCGGTGCGCGTCTGTTCGTTCCTCTTGTGTAAATTGGCTCACACGCCTCGCTGTACTGTATTGGGTCCCTTGTCGGTTGTGGTAGTGATGCTGCTGCTGCTCGAGTCGGTGACCCTTTGATTGTCTCTCCTTGCACACACAAACGCCGAGGCTGTCAACAGAACGGATGGCTGCTGTCTTGGCCTTGATCAACGGCGTGGAAGGAGACGACCTCGGCAACGGTACAACCCAACCCCGTTTCGGCGGTTGCCTTGCCACTGCCTTGCTACACCCTGGAATCACTATGGTGATCCTCTGGTTCATGCCTTTGGCGTACAGTAGATCCTTTCACTCGCTTCGCAGCAGCCTCTCTGCTTCTTCCTGAGATGACAGCGAACTTTGATTCGCACACCATCTGAACTTGGTGTGGTTGTTCCATTTTGACGTTCCTTGTGGAAGGTCGTTAGCGCCCGAGAACAAGGGTTTCCCCATCATAACTTTTCCGCCAATCTTGAAAGCCCATCTTTGGAGCTCTGCTGTCATCGGATTGGAGCCGCTGAACCTGCAGTGTTGCCTTCTCAATTTGGTGTCAACACTTTGACTCGTCGTGAGGTCGAGGCTCGTGTTCGTGCAACCGATAGGGGGCAACGACGGTCAAGTCGGCCCGTTGACTAGCTACTTCGTCGGTCAAGTCTCCAATGCCTTACCTCTGAGAGAGAAAGAGAGAGAGAGAGAGAGAGAGAGAGAGAGAGAGAGAGCGTGTAAGCGAGTGAGCGAGCCTGGCGCATGCCCCGAGCTCCCCGGTGCTGTGAGCCGAACTCGACACGCGCCTTGGCCCGACATCTACACACACACACATAGCACACACACAATAAGACACACAAGCCTTCTCTCTCCCTCATGCACGCATCAACACACGAAAACACACCGATTGTTGCACTCTCAATCCGTCTAAGCTCTCCTCTGTACAGTAGGGTTAAGGTCAATGCTCTTCCTTTCATTTGTCGAGCGGCATCCCGACGTTGATCGTGTGTGACATCCGATGATCAAGTCGGGTGCGTCATCGGAGAATGACAGTACACGGCGTCGTACAGTAACCTTTGTTTGGATCAGAGTCTATCGAGGTTCGATTGTTCATTTCACAAATGACGAGGAGCAAAAGGTGGGTTGACAAGGGATTTGGCTGCCAATCACCGCCCCTGTGACACAGAAAGCAGAAAGCCAGACTGTATCGGCGAGGCGGTGAATCGATCACACTGGCAAGCGGCTGCAAAGGGCTGCCGCTGCCTCAGACCTGTCTTTCGAGAACCCTGAAAGGTCTCGCTCTGGTGTGTTTTTCTACGGCTCAAAGACCGCAGAGCCAGTTTGGGATTTTTTTTAACGATGTGTAAAAAAATAAAATAGAATAACAACGAAATCATGGCCCAATTGTGATGATTCGAAGAAAGAGAAGGAGGAAGGAGTCTGTGAGGAGGCCCTCGTGCGTGTGGGCGTGCCCTGTGCGCGGCGCTAGATTTGGCAGGTCAGCTCCGACTGTCAACTGGGCGATTTAGGGCGTTTGATGCAGATTTTGGCTGAGCAGCTGTGCAACTTCCCTTTCTCTTTGGTCACATTTTTTTTTATCTCTCACAAAAAAATTGAGAATTACAATCGAATTTTACTGGATGCCCCTTTGCCCTTTCAGCCGGTTCAAATTTGAAACTCCTCGTGTGAACCCTTCCGAACCTGCTCCGCAGCCGCACACGCATCACTTTTTTTTAAAAAAAAAAAGGAAAAAGAAGAAGGGAAGTCTGAAAAAGCAGCGTTTGCACAGCGGCCAACTTGTCTCCGCTCTTCTCAATTCCGTTCGTACAGAACACGCGACTAGCCTATTCCGCCGCTCTAGTCCACGTCCCAGGTTCCCTCTTTGCCTTCCACGCAAAAAATCCAAGTTGAGAAAGGTCAAGATTTCGCTAGCATCACACCCTGGTTCCTGCCCGCTTTCTCTCTCTCCCTCTCTCTCTCTCTTTCCTAAGCCTCCATTTGGCTCTTCACCCCTGTGCGTTGGTGCACACGCGCGCTCCAATGATTTTGGTCGGGCCCTTGTTTTCCTTTCCTTTCCTTTCCTGCCGTTGAGTGTGACTGCTATTGCGACTGCCAGAGAGCTTCTTTTTCTTGGTGTTCGGTCCTCGTTTCCCTGCCGCTGTCCCCGCGCTTCGCCACCTCCCTCCCTTTTGATGGATCAATCAAATCCTTTCTTCGAATCTGGATGTGATCCCGTCGGTGGAAGGCACTGCGAGAAAACTGACCCTCGTCAATTGGGCTGTCGCGAAGGAGAGGCATAGCATCACTGCGACTCAAAGCAAGCTCCGTTAGACCTCCTTGCCGCTCTGCAGTACAGTACTACAATGTATTGCTTTGCTCTTCCCATTGTCGTCTCGCCTCGTCTCGCCTTGCCTCGCCTCGCCCTGCGCCGCTTTTGCTGCTATTCCGCTGTTCCTGCCATCATCCTGCCATGTTGTGCCACTATCCCCTCGCCCCTTCTCACAGTGTTCACAAAACCTTAAGCCTGTCCTCTCGCTGCTCTGTGTGTGTGTGTGTGTGTGTGTGTGTGTGTGTATGTGTGTGGCCAACCGCTGATTTGGGCAGATCCCTTACACAGTCAGCCATTCTCTGCTTCTCGCCCTATCCGCTCGCCGCTCGAAGGATACCGGCTCCCCTTCCATGGAGTGAGCCTTTCTCGCCTGCTCGCCTTCTCGCTCTAGAACCAATATATCTCTTCCACCTCTTCCTTCTCAACCCGTCATCCATCATCTCCCCCACCCGACCTTCTCTTCTTCAAGTCATTCAACGTCTCCTCCTCCCTCCTTTCATCGAGGTGACTTCCAGTACTTACACTCTTCCCCCTTTCTCCCTTTTGGTATCAACGCTTTGTTCGTCGGAACACCATCACGCATTGTATCCGACATCCTCTCAGCTTGATACGACAAAAGGAGCCACACACATTGATCGGCTTTAACGACGACATTCTTCACCTCATCTCTCGTCAATCCATTCCGGCTTCAGCATCCTTGTTCATCTTCAATACAATAGAACTCAACCCTCGCCACCTGTCAACGCGTTCCAGCTTGCAGCCACGCCGTCTTCTTCACTTCTAGACTTGGTTCATAAAAAAAGCATAGTGCATCATCCTGCAGCCGTCTCTTTCATATCTCTCTTTCCAGACCGGCAACCCCTCAAAAGCATCTTCTCTCCCCCATCTGCTTCTGTCACAATATCAAGCATTTCAACTCCCTCCAACCCTCCCACTATCGACATATCTTCCCCTATCCAGTCGGAACTTCATCACTTCTCTACCCCTTCACAATACAGCTTTGCCACCGTAAATGTTCACAGTAGCCCATCTCGCCCACGTTCATCTTTGATTGTCCAGGCGATTCCTTTCAACATCAGCTCCTCTCCCCCTTCTATCCTAGCCTTGTTGCCTTTTACTACACCGTCATCATGGCCGCCACCGTAGCTTCCAACTACAACACTGCCTCCCACGGCTACCAGTCCAACATGACCACCGAGTCCTCCTCGACTGCTACTGCCAAGGCTTCCACTTCCTCCAACAAGCCCTCTTCCTCTCGATCCGCACAACAGGATCGCTTCTACGGTTACCGGGAAACTTCGGAACTCTGCGAGAGGTTCATCCTCTACCTCTTTGCTTGCCCCTTGGACTCGACCTCGGCTTCTGCATCGTTGCCAACCTCGAACGGCAACCCTGCTCCTCGTCTATCCGAGTTTATCGCATATGCTCTTTACAGGACACGTCTTCCTGAGGCTGTCACCTATCAGGCCCTCTACCTCTTGTTGCGACTCAAGATCCGCTTCCCTGCCGCGCGGGGCTCGTCGGGTCACCGACTCTTTATCTCGGCCCTCATGATCGCTTCCAAGAGTAGCTGTGACGACACCTACTCGAACAAGTCCTGGGCGATTGTCGGCCAGGGTCTCTTCAGCTTGCGCGAGATCAACCAGATGGAGCGTGAGCTCTTTGGCTACCTAGGCTACAAGGTCAACGTCTCTCCCGAAGATCTCGAGATGTTCACCTACCAGCTCGAGCATGACTGCGATGGTGGCCGTATCGACCTCGTCGTCCGCAAGATCTTCGAACACATGTCTCGTCGCAGCAGCGTCGACATGGCCGCCTCCGATGCTCCTCGTGAGCGATCTGAGAGCGTTTCGAGCACCAAGTCGTCTGCTCCACCCACCCCAGCACTCGAGTCTTCCGGCTTTTCATCGCCTTCGCTCGACTCGCACGCTGGTCCTCATCGCATTGCTTCTGGCCGACACTCAAGACAATCGAGCGTCTCGCACTCGTTCAGCTCGCGTGCAAGCATCTCAGGCTACGCACCCACCACCGTCGCTGCCTCCACCTCGACCGGTCATCTCGCCAGCACCACCTCCATCCCCGCCGCCACTCCCATGGTCAAGAGCGCCAGTCACCGCCAGGAGCGCAGCGCTACCGCTCCCAGCTTTATTCATCCGTTCATCAACAATGCTCGCGAGAGGTGTCGCCCTTACACGACTCCTGTCCACAGCCTGCCCTTGTCGTCGTCGGCGTCGAGCAGCTGCAACGGCGATCGTTTGTACTACTCGAACTCGCCTGCCGCTTCCATCTCTTCGTCCTCGGTGTGTTCGTCCATGTCGTATGCGCCATCCAACGCCACTTCGGCAACACCCTCGCCATACGCATCGCGTTCGACCATCAGTGGTCGCACCACCCCCGACACACCACCTTCGGACATCGACTCGGCACAATGGGAAGACGCTCGCTACTACGGTGTTGGCCCCAAGTCGACTGATCTTAGTCCCACTTCTACAGTGGCTTACAAGCTTCCCGTAGCTCCAGCCTTTGGTCACCATGCTCACCACCAGCATGCTACCGCAGCTGATCCTTACCTCCATCCTTACAACTCTTGGAGGTCATGATCCCTTTCTTCTCCGCATAGTTTTTTCTTCTGTCAGCAGTTGGCTGTTCAGCATCGCATTTTCTTCTCCGATTGTTCTTTCTCTTCACTTCTCATCAAGTTTCCGTCGCGGCCTCGAGAGCAGTATCTCGAGAGGATTCGGACAGGCTACTTTGGTGATTTTACACATACACACACACACTCTCTATACACTTTGACTCCTCAGCATCGCATTTCTCTTCTTGGCCTTTCCTTCTTAGGTTGTTTCTTCCTTTGGTCCTACATGTGAACTTAGATACCCCACGCGCCTCATACAGACTCAGACAGACGCATCTTTTTCTTGTTTTCTCTAAAGCATCATCCACAATAGTCATACAAAACTCGTCTTGCTTATTTCAAATCATTCTTTCTGTTTGTGCTCGTTTGTGTTTTCGATAAGCGGCAGTGATAGCAGGAGACATCTCGGGTTGACGGGCAGGTTCGGGTACACAATCAGCATCCGACCTTTTTAGTGCCTAGTTTCAGGTCGGAGTATCGCGCTCCTTGAACCTTTGATTTGGGTCAAGTGAGACATTCTCACGCATTGCACACTGGTCGGGTGCTGGCGTGGTGTGGTTTCAAAAAACAGAGCATTAATTCGTGTTGAGATCGGATTTTGAAGATCCGATCCGATTCGATTAGAACTCCTTGCCTCGCTCTCTGCATCTTCCTGTACAGAGCAAGGGGAAAATCAGGCGGATCTTAATGTGTCGGGTACTGACTGAAGAACAGCAATTCTTTCCCGTCCCTTTTCAGGCTACGAGAAGGCTGGTATGGATGATATCGATCAGTATAAGATCGTCGTGTGGTAGCTCTAGTTGACCTTGCTTTCATATGGAGAAGTCTGACCGAGTTTTCTTGCCTTTTATGCATCGGTCTCCAAAAACCGTACGCGCGCTAATAGTGTGGCTTTTGTGACACCCCTTGCATCTCTGTCCTTCCGAAAATAAACTTTGTCCCTTCCTGCGGTACTTGCGCATACACTCTCTCACGGGTCACACTCTGTTGTTGAACTTGTTGTGGCTGTAGTTGACCATGCGGTGAAGATCAAGCGCACACGGGCGGGGTAATACAGTGTTATGGAACGTGCCACGTTTTGACTGGCTACCGCGCTAACGGCATTTGACTTGCGCCTCCGTACCTGATCATATTACGGGGCTCCTGAGATCTATAAAGAACGCCCAGTGTGACGATGGCAGAAGCTTTCAACAAGAATCACCAATCGTAGAGCCGCTTCCCGTCAGAAGCCGAAGTGCAAGGCACAAGGTTCTCACCCTCGCCAACTTTCTTCTTATAAGATCGGCAAATTTTGATCGTCGAGACCGTCGCTCTTCGAGAGGCCGGCAAGAGACGCTAACCGAGCGTGTAACCGACCTCCTCGGCGTCCATGTGAATGTGAACCCTGTGGGGACGAGTTAACTTCTACACTGACCCTGCGCCAGATTGTATAAACGGCTGGCCGATACAAATCAAAGGGTCGAAGAGGAGCTGACAGGTCGAGCACATTGCTTGCAATCAGAGTTCTAGAGATATTGGATTGAAGGTGATCGCAACTGTCAGTATTACTGTAAGAAGGCCTGTTATGAATATACTGATGAGCAAGTTGATGCAACGGCATCTTGCAGTCGGGCGCTTGCAACAGCATGGCTTCTTGCAGCACAATAGCCGCTACAGCTATCGCGTTGGCCTGCGCGATGCTCGGAACGAATTGTTTCAACAGTCTCGGTATTCTTACTGGTTGGGCTGAAGGATGAACGAACCAAAGCTCCTGAATCTACGTCCGGGGGTTGCCCTCGCCGCAAAGCAACCATCAGCCTCGCCTCAAGACAGCGCCTTGCATGGTTGACGTTTTCCTCCGAACACTTCCAGATGCGGATGTAAAAGAGATTCGCGAAGATGGCAGACCCAGATGCTTGGCGAAGAAAAGGACAGCATGAAATCTTCACAGAACCAATGGTTTGGTATTACAGGCTTGCGAAGCGGTATCACAGCAATGCTCTTAGGAGATTTTGGAAGTTGGGGATTTTATGGGCGTAAGGTGCAAAGGGAGAAGGGCGTCGTCGTGTGAACGCAGGGGCGTGAATGCATGCTGGTGAGTGCCGCTCTACTGGGTCTGCCCGAAGTGAGAAGGTTGACAGAGGAACTTGACATCTTTGCTTCTGCATGCACGTTACGCACGCCAAAACCATTCCCTTGCCGCCGAGCCTCATGCGGATAGCCGTACAATAGATGAGCTGTATCGGTGTGGGTACAGTAGCATGATACCAGCCATGCATTGCGGGGGTTTAAGGCGTCAAGAAAACGATCAACAAACTACATTCTCCGAGCCTAATGCAGGTGTCTACGCCACGACCACGCTGTAAGATGGACAAGAGATGTTGTTGTTGGCTGCAGCCTCAGCTTAAGTTTTCATTCTTTTCTTAATGACTGCACAGTCAAGATTTCCATTCCGAGGGTGCACCACGCCACCTCAGCTGGGCTTTGGTCTGTTGTCAGCCATTAAGAATCCAAAGGCTCGGACAGCCATGGCTTCGAGGTGGCGTGGCGATGTATGCGATATACATCCTGACAACATCTTGTATGGAAGTACGATCGCCGAGACTTGGGTCAGTAAGTTATTGAGTGCGTTGATCAATTTGACGTCTGCCAAAAGGAAAATTGCCAATTTAGGCAGGCCGAGATGTTTTGTGTTCCATGCCTCTCGGAGAAGAAGCAAAAAAAAAGCAAGGGGGCCTCGGCTCTCACGCCTTTTCTGTGCGAGCCTCCTTGCTTTTCTTCTAGCCTTTCGCCGAAGCCTCTTCGCTTGCTCGTTGCCAAACTTGCCGTCTAGCACCCAGATGGTGTCTCGCCAAAGAGTACTGCTCCGAGAGCCGCCCTTGCAGTCCCCGCACTTCTCAGGACCGAGATGAGAACAAAACGTGGCTCTAACACTACTCTTCCCATATGAACAGATCGGTCTGGTTGAGAATCGGGACACGTCCATCGCGATGAGGTTTGTTCCCACGCGAGTTTCGCGGCGCGTTGTTTGACACAAAGGGAACATGAAATTGAGATTTTTTTTACCTCACAACCCTTTGTGTAACTTAGTGCGTGGAGAAGATGAAACTTTCCCATATCAGGTCCCTTTGTTCCATCACCCTTTGCCTTTCTACGCTTTCTTGCCGCAAGTTCACACGAGCTTGTTCGACAGCACAAAGGGAGATGCAAAGCCTTCAATGAACAATGCAGCTTGGCTCAAACAGTAGTACGCAGTGCATATCGTCCAGTTCGGATTGCATCTGGTCCTCGGGGATGTGCATCCGTCCGTGCTTGGGGTTCGCATCATGTGTGCGTGTCTTGACAGCCTTACTGCCTGTATGGTCGAATGTGGAGAAACGACGTCTGGATCTGGCTTGTATGTGGCGATACTAACTTCTTGCCTTCTCACACCATCTTCAACCTACCTTCATCTATCTTCCACTATACTACCTGACTCTCAAGGAAAGGAACCAAGAAGACATCTAGTCTCTCGGATAGGCTTCGTCACTTCTCGACAACGTCTATGTTCGCAATCCAGCCAGGAACAGCTGCGACCTCCTTCGCCCTCTAACGTTCCGTTTCTGAGCTGATCCTGTCGACTGCTATCAGAGAACTGCTTCGGGGACAGGTCAAGATGTCTGCAGAGAAGTCGTCCAAGCGATCAACCGCGTCTATCAATGTAAAAACAACACCGCCACGGACCAAACCAGCGATACGGCTCCTCTTCACCTTTCTCTCAGCTCGAGATGCAGTCCTTATACTCATACCAGCCGTCTTCTGCTCCGTTGTGGTGGGTCTCATACCTACTGCCATGTCCAAGATCATCGGCAAGGCATTCGACGCCTTCACATCGTACAACCCCACCGCACAACCTAGCTCCACAATCCCACACTCAGTCAGCCAACACTTCCTCCATCGCGTCCTAGAGACCGTTTATGCACTCCTGGGTCTTGCAGCGGCAACCTTCCTCATCAGCACCATCTCGGTCTCTTTATGGATCTGCCTGGGTGAACGGACAGCAGCGAGAGTGAGAGTCGCACTATGTTCCAGTGTCCTGGGCAAGAAATTATCCTGGTACGACACAGGAATGGGCCTCACCCAAATTGCAGAAGAGGAAGAAGACGATGAGGAGCACATCGATATCTCACCAGCAGGTCTGATGACCAAAGTCGCTCGAGAGTGTGATGATGTTCGAGTTGCAGTCTCACGGGAAATCGGCGAAGTGGTTCAACACATCACAACAGCTACAGCCAGCTTGGTCTTGGCGTTGTACACCAGCTGGTCGCTGACGCTCGTCATTCTGGCGTCCATTCCTATCGTTCTCATTGTCACTATCGTCACAGAGATCGGAGCTGCACCATGGATGCAACGAGAACGCACGAGCACATCCCGGGCAACGTCGATGGTCGAACGAGTGGTAGAAGCCATCAACACAGTCAAAGCTTTCAACGCGCAAGCTAAGGAGGGTGGTCGTTTCCAGGTTGAACTCAAGAACGGCTGCAAATCCTACCGCCGCATGCTACTGTGGTGGGCGATTCGCTTCGGTATAACGGCAGGGTTGGTTTTCGCTACCTTTGTGCAAGGATTCTGGTTTGGAAGTCATCTGGTGTCCAAAGGGAAGTTGACACCCGGTCAGGTAATGACGGTGTTCATGTCGAGTTTGCTTGTTTCTGGTGCGCTGAATGAGATTGTACAGGTATCTTCCTACATCGACAAAGGCAAAATTGGCGCTGCGAATCTGATCAATCTCATCAACTCGCCAGATGACACTCGTCACGCTGACCAGAATGGAGCAGCTCGTGTCCTTTCGCACACAACGAGCTCAATCCGAAGCTCGGACTACACCGATGACAAGGCACCTATTAGCAGCGTCAATTCACCCACAAGTAGCCAGGGCTTTTCAACCACATCAATGCTTGATATTCTCGAGTATGACGTTCGCCGAGCAAAAGCAGTACCCATGTCGATCGGTCACATCCCCTCCACACCCTCTCCTGGCGTTCATAGCCCGGATAAATTCACCTACCGAGCGAATCCATTCGTTCATCCTACACGAGCTGCCAAGCGTGGCGTCCAAGGCTTGCGCCGTATCTCACCAATCAGCTGCCAAGGCGAAGTGCATCTACGAGGCGTCAGCTTCAGCTACCCATCTCGTCCTGATACCCAAGTGTTGAAGGATGTCGACCTCTACTTTCCTCCCGCCGAGATGACCTACGTCGTCGGAGGCAGTGGAAGCGGCAAAAGTACCGTAGCACAATTGCTGCTGCGGCTATACGAGCCAACAACAGGTACGATACAGATCGACGATCAGACCATCGAGTACCTCGACCCTCACTGGTGCAAACAGCATATCGGGGCGGTCAGTCAAGATTCGATTATCTTTGATATGAATGTTCATGACAATGTAGCTCTTGGTCTTGTTGGAAAGCATGATGCTGGTCAAGAAGTAAATGCAGAGACGGGCGTGCCTGTTGTGTCGAGGGAGTCGATCGAGTCGGCTTGTCGGCTGGCACTGATGCACGAATTCGTCAGAGATCTAACTGATGGATATGAAACGATGTTAGGTGCCAAGGGAACAGCGTTGTCAGGAGGGCAGAAACAAAGGTTGGCAATTGCAAGAGCGAGACTCCGCGATCCATCGATCCTCATCCTCGACGAAGCGACCTCAGCACTTGATCCTACCACAAGACACCTCGTTCATGAAGCTATCAAGACATGGCGAAGGGGCAAGACCACCATCATCATCACTCATGACCTCTCCCAAATCGAAAACGAAGACTTCCTGTACCTTCTCGAGAATGGTTCTGTTGTTCAGCAAGGCTATCGCTCTGACTTGGAGGCGAAAGAGGGTGCCTTCCAAAGGATGTCAATGCAGCAGCGCCAAGGCGGTAACTTCTCGAAGAAGGATGAGCAAGAGGAGGTGGTAGAAGAGGTCAGAGGCAAGCTGGAGCAGACTCACGACGAGCCTTACAGTCGACGAAGACGTATGAAGCACAAATCTCTGCTCGGCTGGGAACGCGAGGGTGGTATTCTGTCCGAACATCTTTCTTTGATAATCTCGCAAAAGCTAGACAGTGCTCCTTCGCATCTCAAGCCGTTGCGTCTGGCTGAGAGACAAGCGATGCATAGCTACTTTGAGGATGCCGAGGCGCTCAAAGCTAGCGGCTCTACTGCTAGTAACCGCCGTGCTCTGCGCCCTGCCGTCGAGAGAAAGCGATGGGATGGTCCAACCCAATCTTTCAACACTTCTGCCATCACCATCACTGCTGCCACGCCTGTCACTGTGTCTGAAGACACAGACCGAACGAGGGTCCCAACTATGCGTCAAGCGTGGAGTATCCTCTGGCGTACCGTTCCCAGTCGCGCACTGCTGATTGTAGGCATCGTTATCTGTGTGATGACGGGGTCACTCACCCCCGTGTTCTCCTACATCCTGGCTCAACTCTTGGCTACGATGGGTCGGGCAGATCAAACCGGCACCGTGTTGAAATGGTGTCTTTTGGTTCTGCTCATCGCCCTTCTTCAAGGTATCTTCTCCTTCATCCGTTTCCTACTGATGGAAGTGTTGGCAGACGAGTGGTTATACCGGCTCCGCAGCTGTTCGTACCGCAACGTCGTTGCTCAGGACCGCACCTTTTTCGACCGACCGAACAACTCCGCAGCTCGCATCTGTCAAAGCATCGTCAAAGACGGCGACGATGCCCGTAACTTGGTCGGCCAGATCATTGGTCAACTCGCCCTCATCACCTCCATGATCGTCCTCGGCATCGTCTGGGCGATGATCGTTGGCTGGAAGCTCACCCTTGCCGGGGTTGCTTTCGGACCTGTCTTCCTCGCCGCTACCTTCCTTCAATCCCGCGTGATTGGTTTCTACGAAGCGCGCAACAAGCTCAAACGAGAGATTGTCTCGGAAAGGTTCCACAGCATGGTCTCACACATCCGTAGCATCCGCTCAATGGGTCTCGAAACCGTCTTTGATCGAATGTATCAGCTTGCCGTAGCGGATGCACAGCGATGTGGAATGCGCTCTTCGGTTTTCTCTGGATTCGGACATGGATTGAGCGAGGCACTGACATACATTGCTGAAGCATTGATCTTCTTTGTGGGTGCCAAGCTGATGATTTCGGGCGAGTACGATTTCAAGCGGATGATGCAGGTGTTCAATCTGATCATCTTCGCGGTAACGTTTGCGGCGCAGATGCTGACTTCGTTGCCCGGGCTATCGAAGAGTGTCAAGGCGTTGGCGGACCTCGATCGACTTCTTCAGCTTTCTGATTCGAGAGCGGTGCGAACGGAAGCCCGAGGACAGCTGGTGACGGACGTCAAGGGCGGGATCGAGTTCCGCAACGTTGGCTTTGCATATGATGGTCGAGCTAGCGTCAAAGTGCTTAATGGTGTTGATTTTGCTGTGACTCCAGGGCAATGCGTTGCCATTGTCGGCGCTTCAGGGTGCGGCAAGAGTACGATTGCAGCTCTGCTTCAACGTCTCTACGAACCAAGCACAGGTCAAATCCTCGTCGACGGTACACCAATCTCCGACCTCTCCATCCAGTGGCTTCGCGAACACATCAGCGTAGTCGGCCAATCTCCCAGCCTGTTCGATCTCTCCATCGCCGAGAACATTGCCTACGGAGCTAACGCAAAGATCTACGACCCAGCGCCCACCACCTCCGGCACGCCTCTGGACGAGAAAGAGATGGCAATGGTCGAACAATCTGCCATCGCTGCGAACGCACATTCTTTCGTGGAATCATTACCTGCTGGCTATGCGACCAGTGTTGGCGGTGGTGCGGGATGCAAGCTCTCCGGCGGTCAAGCACAACGCATTGCGATCGCGAGAGCTTTGATGCGCGTTCGAGCACCCATCTTGATATTGGACGAGTGCACGTCAGCGCTGGACGTAGCAAATCAGCAGCTGATTGTGGAGACACTGTTGTCACCTAAGGCAGAAGTGAGAAGGAGACAGATGACGACGTTGGTGATCACACACAATCTGGACATGATGAGAAGATGCGATCGGATTCTGGTGCTCAAGGAAGGAAGAATTGCCGAGCAAGGAAGCTACGACGCTTTAGTGGCGATGACGGGTGGATACTTTGCTTCGCTGACTAGGGGTGGCGAATGGACTGGCTGATCCGATGCAATTGTTGTTACGCTTATACTGTCTTTCACTCTCACTGCAATATTGAAGCTGGAACCACGTCTTCGAGCCACCGGAATGGTTCTGAGAGGAAGCATAATACCGATTGAGAGCACTCGCCAAGAAGCCGATGATAAATAGTTGGTATTATTGCCCGAAAGTGACAGCATGAATGTGATATAATCAATCTTCGTCCTCCTCAGAGTCGCGAGCGGTCCGAGTGGTTGAGGATCTAGAACGAGGATCAAAGTTGGCGCCCTCGATGCGCCTGTTCAACGTCCTGTTGACTTTGCGTTCGATCTTGTCAGCCTCGTCAAGCTTCTTAGCCCTGACCCTTAGTCCTTCCTCTCCTGCCTTTGAAAGAACACCAATGATGAGTTCGACGCTGCGAATCGAATCGTCGTTGGCAGGGATAGGATAGGTGACGGATCTCGGATCAACGTCCGAGTCAGTGATGGCGATGGTGGGGATGTTGGCCTGAGTAGCCTCACGGATAGCGAAAGAGTTCTCCACAGGGTTAAGAACAACAACGAGGTCGGGTTGGAGGGTTTGCGAGGCGAGACGGTTGGTATTGCCCGCACCAGAAGGGTCGAGGTCATCCATTGACTTCAAGATAGCTGATGCAAGGAGCTTGGGAGCGTTGGTGATGACACCGGGCATCCATCGCTCTGCAGTAACATGGAAACCGTTTCCTGCAAGACGCTTTGTCGCGGCCAATACTGCCGCCTGCTGCCCTGGTCGAGTTCCAACGAACAAGATAACTCCATCACGCTCAGCGACTGCCTTGACCACTGCTGCTGCTCTGCGCAGTGCTGGAAGCGTTGCTCGTTCCAAGTCAAAGATAGCGACACCATGACGCTGACCGTAAATGTAAGGCTGATTGGCGGATTTGAGCGATGAAAGGGAGTGTCCGATCTGAGCGGTGGAAGCGACAAGGTGTTTCAAGGTGAGCTTGTGAGCATCGATGGGGTTGAGACGCTGCTTGTGTGGCCTAAACGAGTTTGCACGGGTCTGTGTGCTTCCAAGGTCGGAGAGCTGGTTCATGACGGTGCGCCTGAGTCGGCGCTTCTCCACAGCATCATCGGAGGTGTTGGACTCTGCAGCGGCGGAAGGTGCAGATGCAGCAACTATTTCGGCAGCTGCAGCTGCAGCAGTGGCATCGGATGGGATGCTGGCTTCAACTTGGTTCGAGATGCCGCGGATCAGTGAGGATGTTCGTGATGCGGTGTTGGCGGTGGAGATTGTGGAGCTCCTCAGCAAGCTGCCGAGGGTTGTCCTGGATGTGCTTGCAATGGGGCTGGCCATTGTTGAAGTACTGGCTGCTATGGATAGTGTTGTGTCGAGGTTATGAGTCAGGTGGTGAGGCAATGCCCAACGTGTTGCCTCTGCTCAAAGTTGTCGTCGATGGTGTCTGAGCTCAAGTGGAGAAGGCAGAGAGAGAATCTCGCATTGGCGTGAAGTGATCAGCAGAACCAACCTGAGGTAACGCAACTCGGCACTTTTTTTGACACTTTCTTCCTGACACGTCGGAACCGGGCAGAAGGGGCAAGTCAGTGTTGTCGCACGATAGGAAGCAAAGGGTCCATCACTATTTTGAATTCAGAGCCAGTGCCGCAGCCAGTCCAAATTGTATTCATCTCGTTGCCCAAGAGCGCCAAAACAATTTCGACCCGCGTCCTTCCAGGAATACAAATTGCTTCAAATTGAATTGGGGAGCCTCCGCTCTCAGTCTGGCAGCAGCGGAAATTCCGCGTAGCCACCAACTGGATCAAGAAGAATTTCAGGAAAGAGGAAGGCGTGCGACGTTTCTTCCAAAATTTTTCTTCTTGTGTTGCAGCTCAGGACAAATTCAATTGCAAGAAGAAAGCAAATTTGACTGACCCTGAAGTCCCAACGAAGGCACAAACGGTCAACAGCCTCTGCCAACAAATTGATCCGATTGGCCTCGAGTGGGTCAAGGCAAGGCAATGTGGAAGGGAAGAAGAAGAAGAAGAAAAATTCCAATTCTGGCCCGTTCAAAACTTGGTCAACAAGCACGGACACAGAGAGTGTGGGCCAACTTTATTCCAGAGCACGAGAGGACACACAAGCCAAGAGTGTGAGAGACACACAGAGTGAGAGACAGAGAGAACCCATACACATTTGAACAAATTTGCTCTCGAAAGAAGCAGTAACAGCCTCGCAAATCTGAACCACAGCCGCTTGAGGTGCAACGAGCGGCGAGCGAGACAGCCTTTTCCTCTTTGTCGCGATCCTTTCATCCCAACCTTCTCCATCACCCCATCCCCCCTCATCATCCACAAAACTTCGTCATCATGTCCAACGAGGTTCCCGCTACCCCCGTCGACGAGACCGTCTACCAGGGCGCCATCGGCATTGGTACGTATTTCATCGCCACATTGCAAAACAGCATCCGCCATGTTCGAACAGCAAATTCAGCACAGGGAAGCCATCGTATCAGGTCACGACTACCAATGTAGCAACTCGTTTGGCACACGACTTATCAGCTCGCTGTGGTTGTCCAAAACAAAGAGAAAAGCTGGATATGGAAGGCATGGCCTGTTCGCTCCTTCCGAAGACAATATTGCGAGAACTGCTGGATATTAGCACAACAGCAATGCAATACTGACTCTTTCCCGTTCGTTTGTTCTTCATTACCTCTTCCAACAGACCTTGGTACCACCTACTCCTGTGTTGGTTGGTGGGTCAACGAGCGTGTCGAGATCATCGCCAACGACCAGGGTAACCGCACCACCCCCTCTTACGTCGCTTTCACCGAGAGCGAGCGTCTCATCGGTGATGCCGCCAAGAACCAGGCCGCTATGAACCCCAAGCAGACCGTATTCGACGCCAAGCGTCTCATCGGTCGCCGATACGATGACCCTGACGTCAAGAAGGACATGCAGCACTGGCCCTTCACCGTCATTGACAAGGACGGCTCCCCTTTCATTGAGGTCAACTACCTCGGTGAGACCAAGCAGTTCTCCCCCCAGGAGATCTCCTCCATGGTCCTTACCAAGATGAAGGAGATCGCTGAGGCCAAGATCGGCAAGGAGGTCAAGAAGGCCGTCATCACCGTCCCCGCCTACTTCAACGACTCTCAGCGTCTCGCCACCAAGGATGCTGGTATGTATATTCTCAACAAATGTTCGACTTACTGCTGCTGTTGCTGGATCACATTGCTAGGACTTGATGGACTGGGAAAAGGAAAAGGGTTGCGCAGCGATGATACAAATTTATTCCATGCTAATTCCGAGGCTCTCCAGCGTTGCGGAAGCAAAAATATTTTACTAAGAACGGCTAGCTGAGCGCATTCCATCATCGATTCAGATGTTCGTTGGATCCTGAACAGAGGACAGATTTAAAAGAGGTTGGGAGAAAAAAAAAGGGGAGGACGGCCATAGCAACAGCAGCAGCAGTAGTTGGTCAAAGGATCGCACCACACACGCGAACTGCTCTCACTGACATTCACCCTTCCTTCTTAATTTCTGTTTATCGCCAACAGGTGCCATCGCTGGTCTTGATGTTCTTCGTATCATCAACGAGCCCACCGCCGCCGCCATCGCTTACGGTCTTGACTCCAAGTCGTCCACCGAGAAGAACGTCCTCATCTACGATCTTGGAGGAGGAACTTTCGATGTTTCGCTCCTTAACATCACTGGTGGTGTTTTCGCCGTCAAGGCCACCGCTGGTGACACCCACCTTGGTGGTGAGGACTTCGACAACGCCCTCCTTGACCACTTCAAGAAGGAGTTCGAGCGCAAGAACAAGCTCGACATCTCTGGTGACGCCCGTGCCGTTCGTCGTCTCCGTTCCGCCTGTGAGCGTGCTAAGCGCACCCTCTCGTCGGTCACCCAGACCACCGTCGAGGTCGACTCTCTCTTCCAGGGTGTTGACTTCCAGGCCAACATCACTCGTGCCCGTTTCGAGGAGATCAACGCTGCCGCCTTCAAGGGCACCATCGACCCCGTCGCCAAGGTCCTCAAGGACTCCAAGATCCCCGCCGACAAGGTCGACGACATTGTCCTCGTTGGTGGTTCCACCCGTATCCCCAAGATCCAGTCGCTCATCTCCGAGTTCTTCGGTGGCCGTCAGCTCAACAAGTCGATCAACCCCGATGAGGCTGTCGCCTACGGTGCTGCTGTCCAGGCCGCTGTTCTTACCAACCAGACCAGCGACAAGACCGCCGACCTCCTCCTCCTCGATGTTGCTCCTCTCTCGCTCGGTGTTGCCATGCAGGGTGACGTCTTCGGTGTTGTTGTTCCCCGTAACACCCCCATCCCATGCAACAAGACCCGTGTCTTCACCACCGTTGAGGACAACCAGACCCAGGTTACCTTCCCCGTTTACGAGGGTGAGCGAACTCAGTGCAAGGACAACCGTCTCCTTGGTGAGTTCGAGCTGACTGGTATCCCCCCTCAGCCCCGTGGTCAGGCCGAGCTCCTCACCACCTTCGAGATTGACGCCAACGGTCTCCTCAAGGTTTCCGCCCAGGAGAAGATCACTGGCCGCAAGGCTAACATCACCATCACCAACTCGGTCGGTCGTCTCAGCTCGAACGAGATTGAGCAGATGATCAAGGACGCCGAGACCTTCTCCAAGGCCGACAAGGACTTCACTGCCAAGCACGATGCCAAGAACGACCTCGAGGCTTACGTCCACTCTGTTGAGGAGACCATCTCCAGCCCCGCTGCCAACCTCAAGCGCCCCGCCAAGATCCAGATCGAGCAGGAGCTCACCAAGGCTCTCGAGCTCCTCGAGGTCCAGGACGCTTCGGCCGACGAGTACCGACGTGCCTCGCTCCGCCTCAAGCGCTCCATGCAGAAGGCTTTCGGTGGTCGTTAAACGGCTCTCTCTCCATTCGCACTTGTTAGGAGAGGTCCTAGCGAGATACGAAGTGAGGTTCTGAAGTGCACATCGTGTCTCTGTTTTGCTTTAGATCTACACTGTTACCCTCTCTACAACTCACTGTGTTCCCGCTCAGGCCACCGGTCGTGTCTAAACTCACATCTCGCATTCTGCTCTTGATCAACGATGTTCTCGAGTAGGATGCGGATCAAAAGGAACTCGAGGGTCATGGAGGCCGGCTTGCTTTGTGTCCAGCGATGCAAGGTAGCTAATTTTGGTCTTCACGACCCGTGCTCAAAAAGATTCCCCCTCATTCGACTAATGTACGCATATTCCACTTTCCATGCATCTTCCCGTTCGCTCTACTCTTGTCTGCATCGCTTGTGTTCCGTGAGTCATTGTGTAAAGGTGGCTGCTTTCGTCGTGATCACCTCTGTGTGGCGTGAGAAGAGCTGCCATGGCGAAAGGTGAGGCTTGTGAGACTAATTCATCAATGAGAGAGACCTGATGCGGACACGTTCCGACGATTCGGAAATACCGAAAACGGCAAGACTCACTGACCACTTGTTCTCGGCTTGAACAAAAAGGCGTGTCAAAGATGGCCTGATCTTATGTCGACGGCAACAGTGAGCGTGGACAAGCATCACTGGCGGTGCAAGCGAGAGTCAGCGTGTCTCAGCGCGTCGCGATAATGGCTTCCCGCGGGGAAGTAATGTCAAGGAGAGCCGAATGCAGGTCAGTAAAACACTCAAAGCGTCTAAGCGTGAGTTGCGTGGAATCGACGCCACTTTGCAGCATTTGCAACATAGGGAGATTGGTATAGAAGCAGCGGACCGGAAACGTAGATGAACGAGAATGATGTCTCTGGATTGGGCAGCTTAAGCTTGGCGAAACGGATGGCTGAGAGCCGGGTTGAGAAGACAATGGACGACAGTGGAAGGCTGAGACTTTGTGGGAGCAACCGAGGATATTGCCATGTGAAGGATAGGAACAAGGGAGAAGCATTCCAGCCTTGTTTCATCTATGGGATCTGTCAGGGTGCGCTTCTCTTTGCGGTGCGGACAGGGTTGCTGATGAGGATTGACCGGAACAGAGCTCAGGTTTCGTTTCCGTGGTCAACAAAAATAAAGACAAGGAAAAGAAGTCCAGAAATGATGGTACCGAAAGTGAAAGAAAAAAGGGACCTTTAGCGAGCATGCATCCCTTCTCCGCATTTGATCACATGACCGCGACACAATATCGGAGCGCTTCCGATGAAAGTTCGAATACAGCTGAATCGCATCAAATGCCTCTTGCTCAGTCTGATGAAGAGAATGCTATCCATCGAGAAAGTGGCGTAAAAGGACCAAACAAAAAGCTTGGCTAAGATGGACCGGCAACTCCGAACGATTCTCGGATGCTTCCGTCGAACATTGCTGCTATGGTAATACGGTTGCTGCAAAGACTTTATCCATAAAAAAGGCCGTACAGAGCAATGAATCGCAGGCAGACAGGACGACGGAATAGCGTTTCAGCATTCCTCAGAATACAATCACCGACGACGACGGCATAGAAAGAAGCCCAAAAGGAACATTTGTGCATATAACCCGATCGGGATCATGTCATCGACGAATTCGATACAACTGTACCAGGATCATCATGATCATCATCATCATCATCAATTTTGGTCGCCTTCGAACATTTATTGCGTGTGGCTTAGCTTGCGGTGCTGAAGCAGGATCTGCAGATCGGGAAAAGAGGTTTCTGAACATTTTGACCAAAGAGTCAGGACTCCTCTTTTCCGTGATCCGATCTATGGTGAGATACGAGTTCTAGAAACTTGGTCGTCTCCGTACAAGTTTGTAGAGCTGTAATCGTGAAGGTGATTGAAGTGGAATCAATGCAGCTCGCCATCCTTGACGTGGCCAATTAACTGACTGAAATCACACAAAGACTGCCTGCATTCCACATTCCGATGCTGCGTCTCACGACAAAAGACACGGGTAAAGCGCCACAACGCCTAACACCTTTCTTTCAAATTAATATACAGAACCCTGACTTTGGTCTCGCCAGTGTCGCATAGCCATTCACTACCTCAACCGAAGTCACCTTTTCCCCCCACCGGGCTCTGTTCGAGACCAGAGTGTCTGGGAACGGTGTGGTGTTCGCTAGCCAACGTTTATCCTCCAAAGTTGAGAGCCACGATGTGCCTCAGTGTGGGGGCAATCATGCATATGGCACGTCAAAGCCCAACTCCGACTGTCCGCCGGCAACATTACTGAGCTCTACTTGCTGCCTGACGGGATCCATCTTACCGTCAAGCTCTCTTTCTCTGAGCAAGCGACGAATCGCAAGGCCCTTTCTGATTCCACTCTCGAAAGGGTCTTGGTTGGGTCGATCAGATGATCGGCAAGAAATAGACTAGCGAGGTGACGTCGAGAGCTATGTTGGACTCTCGGATGAGCTTCAAAGATCGACCGTCTCATACTGTAATATTCCAAGAATGGATCAGATCCTCTCTCTGTTGGATGCGATGGGAAAGGTTACGGTGTAGCGTTAATGTTGACGAGGCGAGCTTCAACTGAAACAGATCGGCGGATTTCGACGTGCAGCATCCTATGGACCAAAGCACCTTGACGTGGCTCAACGCTTTACAGCAGAGGCGAAAAGTTTCAATTTCAATTCAGGGTCTCTCTTCTGAGGAATTGTGCGTGCATTCCACGATTTCCAGCCCGCCCTTTGATTTGTTAGCGCTTTGTGAAGGGTGCAATAGCAGCCAAAGTCGGAACAAGTGAGCTGAACTCAGCTGAGCTGAGCTGAGCTGTCAAAAATGTCAATTTGAACGTTCACATTCCTAAATATGCACAGTTGCTTTCTGCTCCTGAGCCTGTCATTTGCTCTGCCTTGGCTTGTTACTGAGCCGTCTTCAGCTCCTTTCTCTCTCTCTCAATCAAAAGCACTTACTACTTACACAACACGGTACAGCTCAGTGCAATATCGTTGTTCCCTCGTCTCATATCCGTCCGCCAGCTGCTGTCAAGCTTGGCATGCTTCTCCCGCTCCTCGTTGCTCGTTTCTTCCTTGTCCTTCAGCACATCATCCGAACCGATCTGTGCTCTTACACCAAGATCACATTCGTTGTCAGCTCCTTTGGTCTCGATATGACCAATGCGTCTTTGCGATGAGCCTCGCGCATCATCTTAAATCGAATGCCGCTGCATGTGCTCCTGCTCTTGCTCTTCTTGCAGTCTGCGGCCTGCGCAGCACACCCTTTCCGGTCGCTCTTCCTTCTGCATGCTCTACCTCTTCTCTCAAGTGTGCGTCCACTGCTCTATGCAGGCAGAGCTTAATCTATTCCTCCGACATGCTGGGCGCCGGTTTTGGAATCCAGTCACCCAACGCTCCCTGCTGATCAGCTTCTCCGCCTCGCTTACCACTATGGGGATGTGCTTTGTTCCTTGCACTTTCTTCGCTTCTGTCGCTTGCCTTGTACTGTACAGTACCCAGCGATCTCGTTGTATGCACTCCTCGCTTGTGAAGACGTCATACATGAACATGGCCGTGCTCTCATGCCGTCGACAGATGCGGCTCTTGTTGCTCAACTAGGTCCGATGCGTCGCAAATATGGCGAGCTCAATATTGAAGAAGTATGGCGGATAAAGTCAAGCACATCATCGGATTTTCGCTATACACCGCCGAAAGCATCTGCAAGCGTGACTTGCTTGCATGGATGAATCTGTTCAGAGCCTATTCATGGTATTCCTGGAAGTTTCGATCGCATGATCGAACTTTATCCATCATGATCAAATGCCGTCGAACGGAAAGGCAACATCGACGGATTGCCATCTAAGGCTTGGCTTGTGTGAGCAGCGGCGACCAGAATAGCACAGGAGTCTGAACAGTCTCGAGGAACCAAGCCATCCTGGGACCTGGCTCATAAGACATACCCCAATGGATCATTCCACCGTCTAGATCCTGCTTGCATTTGAAGTGCAAGACTTGCATATGCCCTTTCCCGTGTAGAATGACCTCTGCCTTTGTCCACCTACACTGCCCCATAACCCCCCTCTGCAATCTGTCTATCTCTTCCGCAATGCACCCGCCTGCTCCCTCGGAATCTTCTGCACGTCCTTTCACGGCGTATGTCAGCGTCGCATTCTCTTCCTCATCGCTGGCCTTGCCCATCTCTAGTAGCTTCTGAACTGGCTACTCTCGCTTTCCTCCGCAAACATGCCTGGGGGAGATGTCACTCAACGTCGGCTCGCTAAGCGAATGCGGCGAGCGCCTCGGACTCGTACCACATTCACCCATGCTCACCCCCCTTTGCATCCAAAACAAGCTTCCCTGTTCCCACCCGCCTTTAGCGTCAACACGGTCTCACTTTCACCGTGCCTGCAATGTTTTGATTTGCACAATGGCCCTCGCCTTTTCCAAGCAAACACAGGTCTTCGCCATGTCAGCTAAGGCCGTCCCTTTCATTCCAGACATCTCGCGTGTTGCAACTCTTCATCAGACATATATAACGCAGCTTCCACGACCCTCCTTCACAGTCTTTCCCCCAAGCTAGTTTTCCCCTCCCTCACCTACTCCGTTCCTGCTGCTGCTCCCCCTTTCCTTTTCCTTTCTTGACAGAAATCGACTCCTCTCGCCTTCAGGCTCCAACGTCTCTACACACTCTTTGCCAACCTTTCCTCTAATCTAACCGCCACTACAACAATGAAGTACCTCCAGTTCCTTGCTGCCGTTGCAGCTGTCTCGGCCTTCTCTGGCCCCGTCCTCGCCGGCTCTGTTGTCGACAACTCCAATCAGGTCGTTCCTGTCCAACTTACTGGCGCTCTCCTCTCGCAGGTCGGCAACGGTCAGCACGTTGAGCGCTCCGTTAAGGTTGACAACTCTGCCCAGTTCGTCCCCATCCAGGCCACTGCTGCCGCTCTTTCGGCCGTCTTGAACAGCCAGAAGGCCGAGCGCTCTGTCGATGTCGACAACTCTTCGCAGTTCGTTCCCATCGAGGGCACCATCGCTGCTCTCTCCACCGTCCTCAACGAGCAGAAGGCCCTCAAGCGCGACAACATTGTCAAGAACGACAACCAGATTGTCCCCATCGAGGCTACCCTCGCCGCTCTCTCGGCTATCGCCAACGGCCAGAAGGCCCGCCGTGGTGTCGACGTCAAGAACAGCGCCCAGTTCGTCCCTATCCAGGCTACCGCTGCCCTCCTCTCGCAGGTCCTCAACTCGCAAAAGGTCAGCAAGCGCCACAACGAGGCTGGCAAGGTTGTTGACAACACCAACCAGGTTCTCCCCATCCAGGCCACCCTTGCTGCTCTCTCGCAGGTCGCCAACATCCAGAAGGCTGAGCGCTCTGTTGACGTTGACAACAGCGCTCAGTTTGTCCCCATCGAGGCTACCCTTGCTGCTCTCTCCGCCATTGCCAACAACCAGGCTGCCACCAAGCGCAAGGCCCCCGAGTTTGACTCGGTCGAGAACACCAACCAGGTCCTCCCTATTCAGGCCACCGCTGCCCTCCTTTCTCAGGTTGCCAACCTCCAGACTGCTGGCTCCAAGCGTCACAACGACGATGAGTCTTCCGTCGTTGACAACAACAACCAGGTTCTCCCCATCCAGGCTACTGCTGCCCTCCTCTCCCAGGTTGCCAACCTCCAGTCCGTGACCAAGCGCCACGACGACGAGGAGTGGGGCAAGGGTGACAACATCGTTGACAACAGCAACCAGGTTCTTCCTATCCAGGCCACCGCCGCCGCTCTCTCCAGCGTCCTCAACGGCCAGACCGTCGAGAAGCGTCACAACGACGAGGGCAAGGTTGTCAAGAACACCAACCAGGTTCTTCCCATCCAGGCTACTGCTGCTCTCCTCTCCCAGGTCGAGAACATCCAGAAGGCCGGCAAGCGCAAGGCCCCTGAGTTCGACTCGGTCAAGAACACCAACCAGGTTCTCCCTATTCAGGCTACTGCCGCTGCCTTCTCCCAGGTCTTGAACAGCCAGATCGTTGAGCGCAAGGCTCCCGAGTTTGACTCTGTTGTCGAGAACACCAACCAGGTTCTCCCCATCCAGGCCACCGCCGCTCTCCTTTCTCAGGTCAGCAACGGTCAGCTCGTTGGCCGCAAGGCCCCCGAGTTTGACTCTGTTGTCGAGAACACCAACCAGGTTCTCCCCATCCAGGCCACCGCTGCTCTCCTCTCGCAGGTTCTCAACTCGCAGACCGTCAGCAAGCGCCACGATGGCACCACCAACATTGTTTCCAACACTAACCAGGTCCTTCCCATCCAGGCTACCCTTGCCGCTCTCTCCAGCGTCCTCAACTCGCAGAAGGCCGAGCGCTCGCTCGCTGTTGACAACACCAACGAAGTTGCCCCCATCGAGGCCACTCTTGCCGCCCTTTCCCAGGTCGCCAACGGCCAGGCTGCCAGCAAGCGTGACGGTGCCGTTGTTAACGACAACCAGGTTGTTCCTGTTCAAGCTGTCGCTGCCGCCCTTTCCCAGGTGGTTAGCGGTCAGAAGACTCGACGAGGTGAGACTAATGTGACCAAGCACGTCAACCAAGTAGCACCTGCTCAAGCCACCCTTTCCGCCCTTTCCGATATTGTCAACAGCGCGAACTCCCGCCGAGCGATGGATGTAAAGCAGTACGAGACCCTGAAGTACACGATTGATGCTTTGCAACAGGCATTGGACAAGACTAACACCGGTGACGCCACCCACCACGTCGATGCCCTTACCGGCACCGCTGAACACATCACCCCCAAGCGTGATGGCGGCCTCGACCCTACTGCCTTCCTTGGTCAGTCTTTGAGCGGTATCTCTGTTCCCGTTGGAAACAAGGACCTGCTTAAGAGCACTGTCAAGCGTTGGGTTGAGGAAGAGGAAGCTGCCAAGGCCAAGCGTAGCCCTTCGCTCGATGGTCGTGGTCAGCGCCCTCGTCCCCGTGAAGCTTCGGAGCACAACAACAACGGTCAATGTTCGGTTGGTGCAGCTCAGTGCTGTAGCCAGATCATCCACGACGAGAGCAAGAAGAAGACCCTCGCTGGTCTCCTCGGCTTCAACTCGATCGCTGGTGACATTGGTATCAACTGTCAGCAAATCCCCGTTCTTGGAATCTCGCTCCAAAGCATCTGCAAGGCGTCTCCAGTCTGCTGTACCAACGTTGTCCAGGACGGTCTTGTCAACATTGGATGCACTTCGATCCCAATCAACTAAGGCACTTCTCCCTCCGGGGTTGTTTTTGACTTAGAGGTTTCGGTTTCGGGTTGTGTATCACATTCAATCTTTGGCATTCAATCGCATTGGCATTGTTGGTTTCTCAGTATTCTGTCGACGACACGGGATGTCGCTCACTCTCTCCGCCCTCGCGGCGTTATCACACTCTTTTTAGTCTTGGTCATTGTCCTGGTTTCAAAACCACATCTTTCGCGTACTTCTTCCAACCTCTCTTCTCTCCACCAACTAGCAGCAGCAGCACTCGAACATTTCCTTCTTCACCGCTTTCCATTCGTCTGGCACCGTACGAAGTGGAACGGTTATAGCATCTCACCACTACCCCCACGGTCCACTTTCATCCTAGCTTCCTTCATCTTCCCCCTTCTCCTGGTTTCGATCGCTTCCCTCCTAGCTTCCGTGCTTTGTGTCTTATGGCTTCGATCGGGCTCCGCCTCCTGTCTGATGTTTACTAGCCACATCCGATCAGTTGAGGTAGTCGCTTCATCATGCTTGCTTCCTTTAATACACCGGTCGTTACGCTACTTTGGTAATTTGCTTGTGATTGTTTGTGTGTCTGATGTGCTGAATACTGTCCTACCATTTCGTGAAAGGAACACAATTAAACGTTTCTAAATGCGTTTGTTAAGATACCCAGATCAGTTGCCGGATGGAATGAAATCGTTACTCTTTCATTCGCTGTCTGCCAGCGGTGGGCAGGAGGTATCATTGTGAGCGGTAGCAAGGACAAGTCAATACACTTCGCAAGGTGCGTCGGTGAAGGCGATGGGCTTTGCAGCTTTGTTTGCGGTATGCTGCCCAAAGATGACCTTAACGCTCATGCTGTTCTATCAAAATGCGGCATCGCAAAAGGAGGCTCTCCAAAGTAGCTCGATCGATCAACAAGCTTTCTGCTCTAAGCTGTCGAAACGGCATAGCTGCAAGGGTTCGCAAAGGGTCAATCGAGGTTTCGGGCGATGGATCCGATCTTGCTTGCCGAGTGACGTTCGTAGTGACAATTGATTCTTCTGGAACCAGAGTTGGTGTCGCTATTGCAGCGGGGCGTTCGGGTGCGTGGCCAGGCGTTCCAAGGGTTTCTCGAGCAGCTTCCGATGACGATGGACTCATTGTGGAGAGTAAGAACTCGATGTGACGCTGGATGTCAGAAAGCTCGGTTTCGTCAGAAGCAGATGTTTCATGTTGGTCCTCTCCAGATTCGGGCCCTTCCTCGGGTATAGAGCTCGACGCTTCTGTAGACCTTGTAGGCAACGTGTCAAGAGATGCAGACGAGCCTGAAGAGCTTGCCTGACCGGATGAAGACGTCACCTCGACACTGGAACAGGCGATATCAGTGCTTACGGGATGAGTAGGGGGATGGTTGTGGTGCTCGCACGTCGCGATCACCCGCCACGGGCGCCCTGGCTTCTGCGATTGAATTCTCAGCCTAAACGGACACAATGCAGAGCTATCGAGACCTGACATCCTCTTCGTCAGGGAGGGCTTTCGTCTGCCTCTGACGCAAGTCAGGGCGACATACCGGTATCGTGACGAGCTATCGCGAGTGGCTAGATGGAATCCCATTAAAAGGGACCACGAGTATACTGCTGACTTACAATCCTCTCGATTGGCAAAAAGCTTGCTTTTCAAGAACTCGGGAAGTTTTGCATCGTAGACGGCTTCTGTGAGATCGCTGCCGCTTTCGCCTTCAACCGGTGCAGCGGTTCTGGTCTCCCTAAGATTTAAGCCACTGGAGGCTGTCACATCGGTTGGCTCTCGAACTTCATCCCTGTTGGAGCCTGCGTCTGCCTCTTCATCCTCAGATCTTCCTTGGTCGTCGTGCTCGTCGTCTTCGTGCCCCACATCATCTTCAGCGTAATTGCGTATGGTGGTCTTAAGTCTGGAGCTCCGACGCAGCGGAAGACAACGGCGCGGACGGAGTGATCTTTGCATGGCGAGCCCGCTCGAACAACTCGATTCTCCACTACTTTCGTTGTTATTGGCGGTGTTGATGTCTGGGCTTGCAGAGGTGCTCCGCTGAGCTTGGTCACTGGGGTCCCTGTCGTAACTCACACCGTCATCAGTTGGAATCGTATCACTGAGACCAGGTCTCGAGAAAGATTTTCCTGGACGAAATGATACGAATGTGACATCCTCGTCGTCGACATCATCTTCCGACGGTCTCTGGAGGCTCAGAGGGGAAAACGCGGAAGGTGATCGACAGGAAGAGTAACTGGATGCCTCTGTCGTGGTCGAAGACGGTTCGGAGAGTCCCAAACTGCTGGGGGTTGCTTCTCGCTCCCTTTTTCGAGGATTAGGCAAGCATCCGGGGGTCATTTTCTTTTGCGATCACCTGCGTAACAACGGAAATCATAGGACGTTCAAGGCTTGTGTGATGGAGGTTAAGGTGTTCTAGATCCAGGACTTTATAGGCCCTTCAGTCGAGCACATTTTTCTCTGTCACTGAAAAGGTAGCAGGCCGCAAAACTTGCTGATGCGCACTGATCGACTTTGTGCAGTCGTGACGACATGTCTCGTCTTTGACGTCGTGTACAGAGTGAGACTGGGATGATGCTGGTGAAGAGTCAAGAAGACGAGTGAATCGACTGCAGTAATGGAGAGGGATTGAAGATTAAGATCAAGCTTTTTACGCTAAATCAAGACCATTGCATCTTTCATCTGCAAACTCATGAAGTCACATCTTTGCGGTCACAGAGAAGCACCGGCTGAGCTGTTCTTCACGTCTCTTCAACTGGTTCCCAAGCTGGCAGCTTTGGCTGTGATTGAGACGAGGGATCTTAGCAAGTCTTTCTCATGACCCGCTTTCAAAAGCCCTCATCGTACTCCTATGTTCTCAGCTTATCGCTGCCATCCCGGCATCTCAAGCAGTGGCACACATGTCACAGTTAAGACTTTGAGTATTGAATATCTTATCCTCAGCAGAGCTTAATAATCGTGCTGGTCGATCAGCATATGGCAGCGCAACTTCAGGAGCTCTCTAGTGGCCTCATCTAGGGTGGGACTCTCTTCCTTCAGCTGTCGGAAAGGAATGGCCGCAATGACATGTAGGTGTTCTGACACTTTGTGAGAACAACGGACATTCTCTGGCTCTGTGCTTGTGCTTTCTGCCGCCTTTGTTGGCTCTTGAACGGCTCCCACTCTGCTGAGCTGGAAGCTGTTGCACTGTGATTATAAGGCTGCGCAACGTTGTTGTAGGGAGTTATGGCCAAAGCACCTGTGCATTGCGCAGGAGGTGTCGAGCCACTTTCAGAGATAACTCGCTCGGTCAAGCGACGGCTGGTCTCAGCGTGGCCCACGATGTGAATGGGGCGAATGTTCGCCAGGGCGCACTACTGATAGCGTCGGAAACACGTTCCAGGATCTATCCCGATCCAACTTCATCTCTCCATAGGTTCAAGGAGTTGCCTGCAAAGCGGTATTCTGACCACTCGAAGAATGTAGAAGAGGGTCGAAAAGGTCAGCTGTTTGATTGACACAATATGACTTGAATGCTGAATCAGACTTGCTTGTGGTAAGCTCATAGCTGGATGCGTGTGATGACCAGAGCTAGCAACCGAGCCTGGAGTTCGCTGCATCGTTTCTCTTGATTTGGAGGGCCTGGTTCGAAGCGTGAAGATAATGAAATCGTCATCTGAGAACGGGAATCGACATATTCAAGATCGCCGGAGCTGAAAGGGGGATGGTTTTGATGCTGTTACCCGTTGTAGGCTTTCCAAGAGGGGTTGCTGCCTGCCATGGCTATGTTGGTCTTGTATGGTCATGCAGCAGCTCCGCGCTTCAACGGATGAGCACATATCAATGCGCAGAATGTGTTGGTGCCACTTTGAATCTTGAGACGCCATCCACATGATTCCGTCCACGCACGGAGTACAGGAATACATTCATTGCGTGAGCCGAAAGCAATGCTGGTGAGGTACACCGGAGTCTTTGCGCTGATTTGGCCTGCGTAGATGAATGGGATGAATGAAACGAGACATCCGTGTCAGAGTCCTCTTTATCGCTTTCTAAGGAGCAATTTTGTGTCAAAAGGTCGAATTTGATTCGTGGAGACGAGCGAGATGACGATGTCTGATCTTTGGATCTTTGACGGCGTGGTCTCTTGGAGCGACGCTCCTTACAATCAGACGGCATTCCGGGTCTGCTCAGATGCCCCAGAGCCTTGATGATGAGAGGGATTGTCAGAAAAGGTTTAGAGTCGTTGCAAAAGAGAGCAGTCGTAAGCAGACCGCTCTTGTTCAAACCAGGGGAGGGCAGGAGAGCGAGCTGCGCTGCTCATACCTCCAAACTGCCTGTTGTCAGACCAATGAAGCATTGACAATGAAGTCGAACGGAAGTTTCCTCTTCGTGCATCTCCAGCCCTCCGAGTATGCAAGCCTGAGATCGAACATATTCCTCACAGTCACGATGGGGCTTGGTGGCATCATCAATCAGTGTCACCCACATTGGCACTTTCAATCAAGCGAAACGGAAGGAAAACCTGCTTTCAGTCCTGGATGTGCAGCGATGGCACAGCTACACTCTTCTTTTCTGATCGTTCCAAGTGTGAGTGATCACAGCAACAGGTTCGTGACTTGTAAATGGATTATGCAACATCTCCTTTCGAGCAGCAACAAACACAGTTGGCTTCGGTTCGGAAACATGCAGGGCTCGCATGGCAGATACCCACTTACCATACACGAATTCATTAGGCGTTACTTACTGTACTTACAGTACCTGATGTGATGTGGCCATGTGGGTAGATTCATCATTCCATAGGAGCTGAGTGGGTTATAGTTAGGTCCAGGTTTGTTTGTGTTCCATTAATCATCAGCGAATCTTCTTCCTTCATGTCCTTCACATCGCCTCTATTGCAGTATAGTTAAGGCTTCTTGAGCTGCTATCGCCATTCCCCTTCGTGTTTACGATTCCGACACTCTCCCATGTCAAAGGATATCCAGACAGCAGACTGGCTGGCGAAGCTATGCAACAACACCGATATTCCTCCGCTCCGAAATGGTGATGACCTTGTTGCAGCTGGCATCTTACTACCACCGTACTACACGCACGATGTAAGTGTATCAACCTGGGAAAACTCATTCTAACGCGGCGGATGAAGGATTGGCTCACATCTAACTTTTGTCCATTCGACAGGCTCTTGTGAACAACATTGCCATTGTGGCGGCTACATTGTACTGCTGGGAATACATCATGTAAGTATGTCCTTCTCGGCTCGTAACAGCAAGTAGGAACAACAAGTACTCATTGTATTACTTTATCACTTGACGATGCCATGATGATGCAATCCCAACGTCGAACAAACGTATCGTAGAACTGTACCATCCGAGCTCAAGATCTACTTCACCATACCTTGGAGGGCTCCACATCTGATTCTGTTCGTTCTCATGCGGTATTCGACACTAATCGCCATCACACTTGGCCTGTACGCGACTTGGCATCGACAGCACGGCCACTGTATCGCATATAGCGAAGTCGCCACCCTTCTTGTCCAGCTATCAGTCTCAGCCGCGCTAGGCTGGCGCACTATCGCCATCTGGCAGAAAGACGCACGCATCATCGTCATCATCGGCCTTCTTCTCACCACTCTCATGGTCTTCTCCTCCCTTCTCGTGCTCAGCATGAAGCCAGAAAGGCTCCACAACGGTACATGCGTCCTGGTCGAAAACGGAAACTATGATTTCTTCCCCCTGTACTGGTTCTACGCAGGTACAGTTCTATACGATACACTCGTCATCGTGCTCAGCACCTACCGTCTTTGGCAGCATCACAATGATGTCGGTGTCTTTCCCGGAGCCAATGTCGATGACACTAGCAAAGGCGGAATCGGTTGGGCACGTTGGGTCCATTCACAGTGGAACAGCATCACTCCGCTTCTCTTTCGACTCACTTCCAACGGTGTCCTCTACCTAGCCTTCTCGACTGGCTTCAATGTCGTATGCTTCCTTATTGGGCACTACAATGAAGACCACGCGCAGGATATGATGCTGCTCTGGTCATCTGTTATGTGGGTCGTCTGCCAGCATCTTGTCTTGTTGGAAATCAGGGCAACGTGGGGAGATAGATCTGCAGGCATCGGGTTTGAAGGCAAACCAGGAGCAAGCAGCGAAACAGACAGGTTGATCGCTCAGATCTTACAGGCTTCATGGGCGTTCAAGGTAACACCTCCGGTCAACAACGGAAAGGCTGTCAACACAAAAGAGCCGAACGAAGATCCAGAAATCGTACTGAGCTTATCTGGGGACAGCTGTGTGAAAGCCACTCCTCGACCATGTTGCGGAGCAATGCAGAATGCGCGGCAACAGCGCTCATCGCAGACGCAGGGTGTTTCCCACACCCGACACAGATCTGCAGGTCCTTTGTTGCAAAGTAGTGAGGTGGTTGCAGGAGCAACTGTTCAGCAGCTTCATGATTTCCGACCTTGTATGCCCGGAGAAAGCTTTGACGGCTTGAGCTCTCGACTATCTGCCGTCAACTCTGATCGAATCGATACCATGGACGGCAACACTTCAGCAAACGCCTTGATCGCTCACCCTCACCAGACCCTTGTCGAAGAAAAGCGTAACAGCGGTATTCGACATCGACTCGCAACACTCCGCAATTCGAACGGTTCCAACAAATTTCTCACACTCACAAAGTCTTCGCGTAGCGACTCCATCCCCGTAGACAGTCAAGCCAACACAGCCGCACCCTCCTCTACTTCAAACACAATCGATAATCCTCTCATGTCACCTCTCGCACCCGCTATCACCCGCACCAGTAGTCGCCAAAACCGTGACTCAACATCCTCTCGACTCTTCCGCATCCCACAACCTTTCGACCGCTCTCCCAAATCCTTCCCCCCATCCTCCTCCTCGTCCTCGCCCTCCTCGACCAATGCTCACGCTTCCTCTCCCTGTCCATGCAGTTGCACGAAACGTTACTCCCTCGCCATACCATCGAACCGCGCCGAAGAATCCAGAACGATGAAAAGATCAGCGAGTGCAGGAGACGTCATTTCAAGTCTCGAAGTAGCAGATATATTAGCTAACATGTCTGATGATGCAAAATCAACCGCTTTAGCACTAGCAGGTATGGAAGGCGGAGCTGTCGGAGCAGAATTGCCCCTAAACACTGCAGTTCGTATCGAAGTAGAGACGGAAAGACCTACTTGGATCATTCATCCTCCGCTTATGTAATTTTCTTTCCATGAAGAACCTTATTGCACTGCCAGAGCTACTCTTGCAAAAGTCTGTGTTGAGTTTCACCTTTCCGAATCAAAATCAATTGCCTGCGCTGAAAGTTCGATACCCATGTTCGATAATTCTGAGTTTGTTTGATATCACTTCAATACCTCTTTTTGCAAACAAGATCGTAGACTACTCACCTTGTTCGTAGTGTCGATCGTAGTTTTTTGGCAACTTCGTAGTGACTGTGCAAACTCTGAATGTCAAGATCGTTCGACGAACCTGCAAAAAGCGCAAAACCCGCTGGATCCTGACTCAGACTGGGCACCGCAACCAAGAGAACCCGCGTCGTCCCGTCCACGATTTTGCGAACAAGCTGTCGAACAACTTTGGCTGTATCTACAATCTTGACTGCAAACAGGCGTACATCCTGTGCCATCCCGTCCACAAATCTACAATCAAGCTCTATGAACCTACGAAATTGATCAATTGGAGCATTCGATCAATTTTGGCGGTACCCACAATCTTGGTTGCAAAAAGAGGAAGTCTGCCTTTCCAGATCAATATCACTAGACTGTTCAATAGCTAGATCTCAGAAGGTGACGGGACAGACGGGACCTCCTAATTGTCAGCCACCACCACTCTTGACTTCCAGCTATCGAACAAAGTGTGTCCCAACGACCTTGAAAAAGCTATCGAAAATGGACACTGGTGTAGCGAACATGATTCGGAAAAGGTGTAACACAGACCTTCTCATATATCCACTTCTTGAATAAAATGCAGCAGAGGAAGGTGGCAAAAAATGGAAAAAAAATGTTCCCTGCCGGGGAATCGAACCCCGATCTCAGCTGATTTCTTTTCTCAAGGTGAGAGATCTTGAAAAAGCCGTATCTTGACCGTTAGACGAACAAGGATGATGTATGAAGCAACGAATGTTAAACAATTATGTACAGCATTCTCCGATTCCAGCTCCTCCATCGCCCCATCGCAAGAACTTACCGTTAGACGAACAAGGATAGAGAAATTCGCGTGCGCGAGGCAGGGTCTGAGGCAGGGCCATTGCCTCATTCTTTTGAGGCAGGCTTCCTGCTCTTTTGCTGCCTCAAAAGATGAACCAGTTTGTCTGTAACCTGTGAGGCAGCTTCAGACAGGCTCCCTGACTCAAGCCTGCCTCAAAAAAGCGAAGCAGAGAACCTGCCTCAGTGCTGCTTGAGCATTTTTGAGCCAGGCATGCCTTGAGCCTGCCTCACCTGAAATGCGATTCTTTTGGAATTAAAATCCGAAAAAGTCGATTTTTTCGATGGTACAGTACTGTATGTATATTCCTCCAGACACCTTGACCTGTTAACACAAGGTCGAGGTCGCGCGGGCAAGCGGTTAACACGCCTGTATACACAGGTAGATCTATGGTGCTTCAAAGGTTACGCATTCGAGTCCGATAGGAGGAAGGAGGAAGGAGGCAGAATGGAGCATGTACGGTGTCTAGCAAATATAAAATTAAAAACATATTCGTAATTTTTTTTGGGACCCCAGCCTGCCTCCTCCAGGCAGGCAGCCTGTACTCGTCTCAGGCTCGTGACTTGGCTCAAATTTGAGGCAGCGTCGCTGCCTTGGACCCTGCCTCACTAACGAGACTGTTCTTTTTTTACGAGATGTGCCCATTGTTTTGAACAGATGTCTTAACTAGAGAGATGCAATCATACTGTACCACCGTTTTCCTCCCGCTGGTCTGATTCTTGATTCCTGATTCCTGCTTCCCGTCTCCTTCTACTGTACTACAACTCTTTCGTTTCCTTCTCTTCCTCATAATCCAATTGCCTTTTACATCACACTACGCACGCTCTTGAAGCTAGCTTGACACGGACTTTGGATAGCGAATGCGTTGAATGATAGAGAATGTAAGAAGTTGCCGACATTAAAAGAGTATGCCAATCATATGCAGTGCTGAGAGCGGGTATGCGCGGGCTATGGCGTTTTATCGGAAGATGGGTCTCAGTTTGAGGTTGGAGAAAATCACCCGATACAATCTCAATCTCCTGATAAGGCAATTGATCCGTGTCAAAAATCCGACTTTCAATACATCACATATGTGGTTTAACCCGATTCACGGGTTTTATCCCGATCGATTACTCGTATCGGGAAGCAACACCACCATCATTGGCAGCATATTAGGCCATTCATGTGCAAACTCTTACGACATCAAACCCTCTGTCACTGGCCTCATCGTGATCAGACGTAGCCAATAGTTAAGCTTTAGCCAAAACTCAACGCTCACTTTTCCTATTCCGACGTAGCAATCTCACATCGACGAATCAGCTCGTATCCGCAATCACGGTCTTCGCTTCCGCATTTTTGTCTGAGCAGTCTGGCAGAGCCTTCCTCCTCGCTGTTCCCCTTTCCTTCCTCCCTCTCTCTCTTTACCGTCATTGGGACACTCTATATGGACAGCTTGGATCAAAGTCACAGGAGGCAGCACGATCGGAACCACCGTAGTCAACCAGCTCGTAGCAACAGGCTAGGCCGCCAACAGCACATGTGTGGGTTGCAGGATCAAGCAGCGGAAAGGTGGAAAGAGAGAAGAAAACAAAGTTAAACTCTCGCCGCCCGCCGTCGACAGACGGAGAATATGCATCTATCAAACGAGTTCGTTTCCGCACTCACTCATTTCCGCAATCAGACAATTCGCCGTGCTAACACCAGCAATATCGGTCTCATGTGTTGCAATATGTATGACAAAACGCTGCAGATACAAGCATAGGATGGCTGCTTACCATCAACATCATCAGCTGCAGCCGTTGGAACGGCTTGAAACGATGCAGCGGGAGAGGAAAGACGGTCGCTATGCGTCGTTCACGAGCGGCGGAAGAACAAGATCAAATTGTCGGCTAGACTCTCATTGCTCGACTTTCCGCTTCGACTCTTTCCCGCACTTGCACTTGTCGACACAGATCTTTCCGCACTTCTCTCCAAGCACGAGCAACTTTGTACAGCGAAACACTTGGCATCGCGAAAGGGTATACAACCGGCGTCTTTCGTATCCGTCTTCGAGATGGCAAATTCGCAGGACACTGCCGAAGTGCCGGAAAAAACAGTCTTAAGTTTGGATCACAACAGCTCGACATCGGCCAAGCAAAGGTGAGCTTGTGTAGCGAAAGCTCACAATCTCCAACCTTGTCTCTCAATGCTCAGCAAGATCTTGGAGCAGTCGATGTTGTCAGAAGCTCTCAGCACCATCACAGAGTACTCCAGGTTTTTTGCTCCACACTGCTCTCGTGCCGGATTTCAAAAAGACAGGAGCGTCATTACTACAGATGCGTCGGTACTACTGTATCTGTGTTGTTGGACAAAAGTAGGAGAACGCATGTATATACAAACCAACGATGCAAACATTCTGGTTCGGTCTCGACGCTGTCTTCGAGCCCTATTCTTTCACAAATCCCATTTGCATCGGACGATCCCGCCACAGTCATCGCCCTCCTCGCTGTTGCACTCCTCGGTCTCATCATCAGAGATCTCAATACATAGACGCTTCCTCTTTCTCGTGTGTGTTGCTGATGAATCGGGAGGAGTTGAGCCGTTGGTTCTGCCAGCCTTGAAGAATTTACGGGAGCCGACAACGGCTCGATCATTTGGCTTGAAGCGCTGGTTGTTAGCTTTACAGCCAGCGTCGGTCCAGACTAGGTAGCTGGTCTTCATTGCATAGCGGACTTTCTGAGCTTGCCGACCTCCCAGGTTGCTGAAGTATTGAGCTTGAGGCTCCCGCCGCTTGCCCGACAGGTAGTAGTCGTGCTGTGAATCGAGATGACGGAAATGGAATCGGAGAAACAGATGTCAATATTGGTTCGGGAATCAAACGAGAGGAACGAAAAGAGACGAAGAATGGGCGCAGGAGACCACTTACGAACAGCCGTTGTCGGGACGTCGGTCCGGAAGAGAAGGAGGAGGAGATAAAAAAAAAAACCAAAAGATGGGAGAGATGGCGTCTTGAGGAAGCGGGAGGGTGGATGCGAAAGTTGGAGTCGAAGGCAGGACCCGAAGGAAGATGTGCTTGACGAAAGGGATGTATCGAGATCGTGTGTATGGTTAAGTCAACGTCGTATCGTTGAGTGAGGGGTGGGAAGGGAATGTTGTGCGTGCTGAGGGGAAGGAGAGGAGGAAAGGAATAGGGGGATCATCATACATGTTTTGTTTCTGGATGGGGAATGAGAGCTGATTGCTCTCATTTGATCGATGTACAAAGGTACTGCATACCTACATGCTTTGTCGTGATCATTGAGCACAAACACCACCTGGGTTTTTCAAAATTTTGCAACTGCGGGACCACTATAATTTGTGTGTGTTTTTGACCCTCTTCAATCGCCACAACCAGTATCTTGACCTGCGTGTGTCTTTCTGCCGACAACATCGGAGGACACACACAACGCCAGCTGCACAGCAAGAATGCATGAATGATGACTTGTTGTAGAGATGGCAAAAACCGCAGGACACTGGTGAAGCGCCCTCAAAAATAAACTCAACTTACAGATTGAGCAGCTTGGTGAGCAAGCAATGCTTTGCTCCGGTAGCAAGGTGGCATGATCTCCAACATAGACCCTCCATGCTGAGCAAGGCCTTGTAACACCTCACATTGGCAACAGCGGTCATCACCATCTCAAAGTACTCCAGGTTTTTTGCTTCACACTGCCCTCATGCCGGATTTACAAAAGACAGGGCGTCGTTACTACAGATGCGTCGGTACTACTGTATGTACGTTACAACCTTTTCATAGACTTGGTCTACGCGTTTGAATCCCTGCAAGACTTCGTGAAGCTTTCACCAGCTTCTTGCCTCTCTCAGCATTGTTCTCGAAGTGGAGCGAAGCGTGTAACGTTATGGACATGTGAAAAAGCGAATGGATCGAAAAAGTTGGCTACAAAGTGGACATTGGACTCACGAGACCACAAAGTTGACAATCCAGTCAGCTCCTGCGACACGCTTCACACAGACTGGTTCACGCAACAACACGGAAAGCTAGGTAGGACTCTTCGACTAGGATATGTACAGGTCCTCGCTCGATAGCGAGGAGGCAAATAGAAACCAAATCGGGAAAATCAAAACGAAATCTTCTTCCTTCAAAACGGACCAGCATGGTCTGGCCATGCCACGCTAGCTCAGGTAAGCTGACTAGCGTCGTGTGAGTTTTAACTTTTTGTTCTTGTTCTTGTTCTTGATGTTGATATGTGTGGATTTTGATGATTTTCTTGTTACCATAGAAGCAGGTGGGATTCCTGCCGGGCATAAACGAGAGGAAGAGAGGAAAGACAGAAAGCAAGCCTGGCGCTGATCAAGCCTGACAGCGAGGAGTAGGCCAACATGCAATCCGAAGAGAGGGACGAGAAGACGAGTGATTCCCGAGATGGAGTCAAAGAAGATGGAAGGGAAAAAAAGAGTCGAAGAACCTGCCAAGATCTATAGTCGAACAGAGTGTGGGGGGTTCCGCTGAAGCTGAATAGATCCGAAGGTGGAGCGAGCAAGCGCATCGACCCTGCAAAGCTAGTCGGCGATGCAAGGAGGGGGATATACGAAACGTGAGAACCATCGCAAGAGCCAAGACTAGCTTGCAGAGCAAGCGGGCGAGACCGACACTAACGCATTCAAGATCAGAGCGACGCGTGGGTGGTTAGACCGTAGCTCGAAGCACTTAGCCTCGAGCAGCAGCAACCTTTTCAAGGAGCTTGTCCTTAGGTGTTTTCAGGCCTTCACCCTCGATCTTGCCTGCGAGCTCCTCAATCTTCTCCTGCGACACCTTGGCACCCACCAACAAGTCTGCAACAAATGTGTAGATGGCGGGAATGTCGATGGCAGCGTCGTCCAAGAACTCCATGTGTGGCTCGAATCCTTTGACAGCTGTCTCCTCGTCGAGGTGACCATCTTCGCTGAGCTTAGCGAACAACGCAGCGACGTTGGCGACGTCGTCCTTCTTCTTCTCGATGGCGGAGCCAACGATCGATTCCACAAACTGCGCTCGTCGTGATGCCGGCAACGCGCTGAAGGCTTCGACACCCTCATTGACATCCTTGATCTCGAGGAACTCCTTGATGTCGTTGGCGATCTTGCGCTTGGCCTCTTCGTCCGACATTTCAGTGGATCTGCTTTCGCCCTCGCCTTCGCCCTCAGCCTCTCCTTCACCCTCACCGTCCTTGTCATCACCTGGAAGAGGCTTGGTTCGGGGCTGGAGGTTGAGCTTGGGTCGCTGAGGCTCCTCCGTGGGAGCCGATTCGCCCTCACCGGCCTGGTTGAGTAGCGAGAACATGTTGGTCTGCGAGCTAGTGCGGGTAGGGGGCTGGCTGCCGTCCTCGGAGCCCTTGCCTGCGTTCTTCCTGCCAAGCATGGTCGAAGGACCGAAGGACAAGGGTCGGCCAGAGGTGCCGCGCTCGATCTTGCCGAAGTGCGAGAGATCACCGGCCTTGCTGGGACGAGGAGGAGGTGCAACACCGCCGACAGTGCTCCAGCCATCGGGACCATCGCCGCGAGCCTGACCACGCTTGGAGCCACCACGCGAGATGGGGCCGCCTCGTGCACGGGCGGCGTTCTCAGCGTCACGCTGTTGCTGCTGCTTGGCAGCCTCGGCGTGAATCTGTGCAATGGTCTTGGGAGCAGAGTTGTCGTGTCGAGGAACCCACCTGGACTCACGCAGCTCGATAACGTCGATGAGCATGAATCGCATACGGGAGTTGATGGCATCCTCGTTCTTGGACATCTCCTTCATGCGTTGGAAGTAGACGTCCATGTGGCCGCGCGCCTTCTCGGTGTCGAGCAGCTTACCGACCGTGGTCATGAGCTTGCAGAGGGACTCGATCTCCTCCTCTTCGGGGTCAGTGGCGTTGGCGAGCAGCTTCTTGATGCAAAGATGCATGATACGCTCGGTCAACATGCTAAGCTTGAACAGCTCACCGATGAATCGGACCAAGCCAAGACCACGTCGCTTGGCCTTCTGTGCCTCGTAGTATTCGTCTGACAACAACTCAGCTTCCTTGGGTGCCTCGGAGGGCTTCTCGCCACGCTCCTCGGCAGCCTTGGCCTCGGCTTCGGCCTTGTCGTTGCTGTCCTTCTTCGCCTTGTCCTCCGCTTCCTTGGACTTGGCAGCAGCAATGGCAGTGTCGCGCTGAGCCCAGCCACGCTCGAAGTCCTCCTGACATCGGTTGAGCAGATACTTTCGGAAAAGGTTACCACCAACAACGGGCTTGCCATCGGCAGTGCGAAGACTCTCGTCCTTGACCTCGGGACTGACCTGCTCCATGAGCTTGCGGCAGAGACGAGCGTACATCTCGGACCAGGCAGCCTCGTCGGTAGCCTTTTCGAAGATGAGCTGAATGACCTGTCGCAATGTGCGGCCATCGTCTTCTGAGACAGACTTGTTGGCCCATTCGAGAATCTGGTCCGAGATCGAGTCGAACTTCTCGAGAGTAAGCTTGTTGAGCAAACCTTTGACCTTTCGCTGCACCATCTCCGGCGAGTCGGCCTTGACGGAAGCACCTCGGCTCCATCGGTTCTCCGAGTTGGCCAGGGGTACGACTTGGTCGAGAGGAATGGTAGGACCACCCTTCTCCGGAGGGTTGACCTGAGGACCGCGGCTCGAGTTAGGGTCGCGTTGACGACCACGGTTGCTCTTTGTGCGACCGCCTTGAGGAATACCAGTTCCCATCATGTCACGCGAAGGCAAAGCGGTGCTGCCACTGCCGGTTCGTGACAGGGGCTGCGATCGTGCGCCAGCGTTGAACGAGCCCATAACACCGAATGCGCCCATAGCTCCGCCACGAGGACCTGAGGCAGCGGCGAAGCGCTCCTCGCTTGTCTTGCCAGGATGGCTGAAGGAGCCGATACCACCCTTGCCACCGAAGCTGGAAGAGCTGCTGATGCCAAGGCCCTGGGCGCGACCAGGAGCAGCAGGAGGGCCCATCGCCGAGGCACGTCGGTTGAGACGAGAGCTGGCGCCCATACCGCCGCTCTCCATGCCGATGGAAGCGAGTGGTGGAAGATCGGCGGGCTTCTCGGTGTAGACGTTCATGAACTGCAACAGGAAGTCTCGGTCGTAACGGAATTTGCCTGGCTCGGCGGTCTCGTTAAGCTCGGACTTGGGCGAGCTGATGTTGTTGGGGTAGTTGACCTTGCTGAAGTTGTCGATGAACTTGGCCGAAGTCAACGAAGAAGAGGCACCAGACGAAGAGCTCTCGGCCTTGTTGCCAGGAGCGTGCTGCGAGGCGGCAGCGCCCGTAGGCTCGCCAGAAGCAGCGGGGTTCTTCTTCTTCTTCTCAAGCGCTTCGCTGTCGAGCTTGATGCCGTTGGAAGCGGCGCCGATGGTGCTGAGGGGCTTGGCAGGAAGACCAGCGAAACCGGGAGTACCAGGCGTGCGAGGAGTCTGAGGAAGACCTGGGGTCTTGGCAGCATCCTGGCTGGAAGGAGGAACAGAAGAAGCTTCACGAGCCATGCGCTCGACGTCGGCAACTGAGCTGCGCATGCCAGCAGCGTCACCGTCCTGGTGTTGCGAGGCTTTCTCGGTGTCGATGGGAGCAGGCTTGGGCTTGGCCTCTTCAGCAGAGGATTTGGCTTCAGCAGCAGTTGCGGCAGCGGCGGCGTCCGACTTGGCCTTGGCCTCCTCCTCAGCCTTCTTGGCCTCTTCGGCCTTCTTCTGAGCTTCGGCTTCGGCCTCAGCCTTAGCCTTGGCCTCAGCCTCAGCAGCTTCTGTCTTCTCCTTCTCCTCGCGCTCCTTCTTTTCAGCCTCGGCTTTCGCCTTTGCTTCGGCCTCTTCGGCAGCCTTGCGTTCAGCAGCGGCCTTCTCGTCGGCCTCCTTCTTGGCGGCGGCCTCCTCGTCGGCCTTCTTCTTGGCATCAGCTGCGTCCTTCGCCTCCTTGTCATCATCCTGCTTCTTTTCAGCATCGGCGTCCTTGGCACCGCCCTCGTGCTCAGCCTTCTTCCTAGCAGCCTCCTCCTTGCCGGCGTGGATGCGGGCGAAGAAGGCCTCTGGAGTCTCCATGCGAACGGGCTTGCTCTGTGCAGGTTGAACGATGGCAGGGGATGCTCGAGAAATGCTGGGCGAGCTGGTGGCGGAGGTGGGAGCAGTCGACTTCTGCGAAGTGGATGGCGTCCTCTGGATGCTTTGAATATCGACGGCGGCCTGTGTTTCGGGGTTGACGATGCGGATAGCAGCGCTCTGTCGCTTCTGTTGTGGCTCAAACTGACGAGCGGCGGGGCTCATGGGGTTGCTGAATGAGTGCGAGGGCGAGTGATGGGCGAAGCTGGCGGCAGGGCTGAAGCTTGGTGGGCGACCACCTTGGGGCTGACCAAGCGACATGGGCTGGTGAGCGGGCGAGGTGACGCCGCTGTGAGCCGCCGAGGGAGAGGGTGGCACGTTGGCACCTCTGGCCGGCAAAGGCGTGGAAGGAGCCATGCTAGGAGTTCCAGGTAGGCCGTTGGGACCCATGGGCGATGATCCGAGGTTGGCATGGCGGGGGGAGCGTGGTGTACCAGGCATCTCGTAGCCGGGCTGCTGCTGCTGTTGCCAGTGCTGGGGCACAGGCTGGTAGCCGTAACCTGGGTGGTAGCCGTACTGAGGTGCGTAGCCCATAGGTTGCTGGTGTTGCCATGGACCGCCCATAGGCTGCATGGGCTGCATGGGGACAGCGTTGGCCATGTGAGGAGAGCGAGGCTGCTGAGGACCGCCCTGAGGGTGGCCGTGGAACTGCTGGTGTGGTGGTCGAGAGCCTTGAGCCTGGTGTCCCGAAGGCGAACGCTGAGGCTCGAAAGGCCTAGCACCGGGGTGGTGAGGGGTGCCGGATGGAGGTCTCAAGTTGGACGAAGCATGACGGGAACCAGCCTGGTTCTGCGCACCGGCGTTGGGCTGTGGAGTGGAAGGAGCAGTCGATGCGGGAGCTGCACTAGACTGTGATGGCGAACCAGAAGCGTTGGATGCGGTCGCCTGAGATGGTGCAGGCGATCCGGAACCCTGGAAGAGTTTCTGGAAGTCCATGGACTTGGCAGGGGTACCGTTACCAGAAGTGGCGCTGGGTGCGTCAGACTTGCCACCAGCAAAGCCGATGGTGGTCTTCTTGGACTGTGGGTCCTGAGCAGCTACGGAACCAAAGACGGTAGGCTTCTCACCATGGAGGTGCTGACCGGTGCTAGGCTGGGCAGCGGGTGATGAGGAAAGCATTGCGTTCTGGTCGTGAACTGAGCCAAAGTTGATGGCGGCGCCGGGCCTGGTGTTGGCGGCTCCCTTTGGGAGACTTACTGCAGACTGACGGCGAGAGTTGGCGGCAGCGTTGGCATCACCGTTGGGGCCAGCGGCGGCGACGTGGTTAGAGTTGCCCGCTGGGTTGGATTCACTCGACATGGGCAGAGATTCAAGTCGAGATGCAAAGCAACTGTATCGAGCTGCTTCGAATGAAAAGCGCGATTGGTGGTCGATGCGAAACCTTTTGAGGGGGATGATGCTAGACGAGTCGATGTGGGTCTAGCAAGCAAGCACAGTATGATCCGAAGAAACAAGACCTGTTTGAATCGATCACGACCAAGCGTCCACGTCGGAAGCCAAACCGGAAGCCGAGTCGAGAGTCGAGGACCAAATCGAATCGAGTCGGAGAGAAAGTCGATCCAGACGAGATGCTGCGTCGATACGAGTATCCCTGAGTCGCGAACGAGCGTTCGACGTTCTACAAGCCTGCGAAGAGCGAGGTGGAGAACGAAGCCGAAATGTCGGAAAGGGAAAGGGGGGGGAGTGAAAAGAAGACTCTTCTGACTTTCGTCTCTGAACTGGTGTCCTTCGAAACAAACGAAAGACCACGAGCTACGAAGAGGTGGAAGAAAGGAAGAGAAACGGGAGAAAACAAGACCTCAACTTTGTCGGAAAGGAGAGGGATGAGGTCGAATAGGTGATAGCGGGAGGATGAGTATGAGCAGCAAATGTGAGGATCAGCCACGCCTAGCAAATCGGCTGACCCAGAGTCGCAGAGAGCGAGCAAGCGAGAGAGACAGAGAGGTTGCAAAAAAATGCTCAGCAGACAGGAAGCCATACGAACCTTTCGAAAATGGAAAATCTTCAACACACACACGCAGCCATTTTTTTTTGGTTGCAACACGCGCACTCTCATCTCAGTTCCTCACTCCACGGTAAGTCAAAAATTCAGCCTGCCTTGTTCTAACATCATTGACGACCTTCCAATTGAGCTCTCTCTATACCTTTTTGAATCCTGATCACTGGTTCGGACAAAGGGCATGACTCGAAGCTTTCCTGTGTCACATTTTGCTGTGATGGAGAGTTGAGGTTGGACTGCTTCGTGTTTGCTCCTCGAACCGACTGCCAGGCAGCAACTGAAATAGAAGCAAGATATGAACGCAAAAAAAGGGGCCAGGACTCTGCGAAAATTCGAGAGAGAAGAGAGAGGAGAGAGAGAGATGGGCTTCTCTTGCGAAGAAGCTCTCTTCTTGTCTCATAAATTTTTACTTCAAACCCTGACGTCCCTTTTTCTTGTTTGAATTCACTGAAGCTTCATTTGGTGTACATCGTAATCCAATCGATTCCCTTCAAATACAATCCTGTCGTGACAAAGCTTCGCGTTCAGCCGTTTAGAAGGCCGCTTCGCTCCGCAACGCACCTACGACCTCCAACGTTCAAGGAGACAAGCTGCAATCACAGAACAGTCACATCACATCCTCGTTAGCATTTGAGCTGCAGCTATGGTAGCATAGCTTGTAGACGCAACCGAACAAAGCCATACCGCCTTGTTGTCGATCTGTGCAACCTCGTTGTGAGTTGTCTGCCGGATTCTCGACGCGCATTCCAAGGGGCTCGTTGGTATGAGCACTTCGTGAGCATCGAGGAATTTCAGAATAGGATTTCCGGAAATCGGCGATTGAAAAAAAGCAATGTTACATTGCGCTTCTAACAGAGTTGAAGCGACGCCCATTGAAGGAATTCATCATATCGTATGATCCATATGTCTCACCAGAACTCGACGTTGATGGTTGTTTGGGCAGAAGAAATCACAGTTCTCGCCGTCAGCTTACCGCACACAGTACAGAGCATGTCTCTCTACGCAACCAAGATGTGAATCATGAATCAATTGGTGTCTCTTTGTGCTCTTCTATATCGGTTAATTCTTCAAGAACTTAGCATGGAACTCAATGTGGTCCTCTGCAAAGGTCGAGATGAAATAGTAACTGTGATCGTAACCATCCTGTAGTCTAATGTCAACGCCTTTGCCGAAACCTTTCTCCTCAGCGACCTTCTGGAAGTTCTCTGGCAGCAGCTGACCCTGCTTGTAGAAGTCGTCGGCGGTACCAGAGTCGATGAGAATGTTTGGCTGTTCCGAAGCTTGCTTGAGCAACAGGGTAGCGTCGTACTGTTCACCTTCCGAAAGTCCATTTGCGAGGTAGCCTTCAAATGCTTTCTTACCCCAAGGACAGGCGGTCGGATTGCAGATGGGAGAGAAAGCCGAGGCTGAGCGGTACTGCGAGCGATTCTTGAGGTATAGAGTCAACGCTCCATGGCCTCCCATTGAGTGACCAAAGATCGAGGCTCGGGATGTGTCCTGCAGCAGTATCGTTACAAACAGAAGTGGATTGTGTCAGTCCTAAGAACTTGTATTTCTTGCTAATGTCGCGGTCCATAGCATGCTCTCCGTTCAGCACCGGAGTCGCCGACATAGAACGATGATCGTCTCCGTCCAGCGACGGAGTTGTTCACTCGCCTCTCCGCCCAGCGACGGAGCTGTACTGGTCTGTACTTACAATAGGTAGCTTGTTCTCTTCCAATTTCTTTGGAAGCTCTTTCACTACATAGTCGTACATGTTATACGCCTTGTTCCAAGGCTCCTTTGTAGCGTTGAGATAGAAGCCGGCACCAGAGCCAAAGTCGTAGCTCTCATCCTCTCCCTCCACATTCGCACCCCTTGGACTCGTGTCAGGAAAGACCAAGGCAACCTGGGCCTTTTCAGCGGCGTTGAAGAACCCACCTTTCTGAGCGGCGTTGTCCTCTGTACAAGTCAGCCCAGAAAGGTAGTATAGTACGGGGACCTTCTTGCCATCGTTGGCAGCGGATGAAGGAAGGAAGACGTTGATGTTTGTCTCAAGAGAGGCGAGAGAGGTCGAGGTAAACGAGTACTTGGTGAGGCTTCCTCCCGAAACCTTGTTGCTGGACTTTTTGTTGAAGGACATCGTGGTTATTGAAAGGTCGTAAGGAGGGCTGAGAGGCGATGATGGCGTAGTAAGAAGAAGAAATGTCGAGAAGAAGGCCAGATGTGTCAAGTGAACACAGTGTACAACTGTACAGTATGACTGTTGCAAGTTTAAGGTCAGTGCGCGTGTTCCAAAGTGGAGGAGAAGCAGCCAAAAAGAACGTGAGCTGCCGGCTTTTCCTTTTCCCCGCCACTGCATAAGAGCGTCTCGTGCGAATGTCAGACATACAACTAAGATGGCTCACTTTCAACAACACAGCAACTTCCTGTCTCCCAATCATTCTATCGGTGTTGTTCTGGCCAAAGGGCTCCGTGTCAACATATGTGTGTCTCACAAATTGAGCTCAAAGAGCAAAAGCGTTCCTCGACAAAAATCGTAGAAGGTTCTTGAGCTAAGTGACTGTATTGCAATAGAGGGAGCTGGAGATTGATGCGATGTCGACAATTACCTCAAAGACCACCTTCGAGCAAACCCTTCATTAACTCGATACACCTCTTGTTCTCTGCCTCTGTTCCCACTGTGATTCTCAAGCAACCAGCACATCCAAGATCCTTGGCTCTGTTACGAACAACGAGACCCATCTCCTCGGCCATGCGCTTGTAGACCATCTGAGCCACATCGTTGTCTGGCTTGGATCTTGTCTGTAGGTCGAGCATCTGCACAAGGACAAAGTTGGCTTCATTGGATCCCAGGATGGCACCAGCGCCGGGAAGAGTCTTGAGATCGGCGATGAGCTGGTCTCGGTTACGAATGAGCGTCTGCACGTTGGCGCGCATCTGAGCGATACCAGTGGGTGAGAGAGCGAGTGATGCGAGGTGAGCAGTGGGTGAAGAGATGTTGTAAGGTGCTTTGGTGTTGTTCATGATCTGGACCAACGCGGGCTGGGCGAATGCAACACCAAGTCTGTTACGTGAACAGGAAAGAGGTAGAGAGGGAGTCAGTGTCAGCGCTCATGCTTTTCAATCTGGTAAAATGAATGAGTAAAGCGGTGTGGGTGAACTTACCGGATGGCCGCAAGACCGAATGCCTTGGACAATGTCTGTGTGACCATGACGTTCTCGTATTCATGAACAAGGCTAACGGCACTGACCACCTCGTCAGCGGAGCGCTTGCCCATCCTCTTCTCCTCCTCGGCAAAGTCAATATATGCCTCATCGACAATGACCAAGCCCTTGTAGTTCTCGTTGTCCAATACCTTCTTGACTTCGCTTGGTGGGATCAGTGTGCCGGTAGGGTTGCCAGGCGAGCAAATGAAGGTGATCTTGATGTCTGGGTCTTCGCTAAGCTTCTTGTTGACAGCGTCCACATCCAATGCGAACTTGCCGCCTTCGACGATCAATGGTACCTTGACGACCTCAAGGTCGTTGACTGCTGCGCAAACGCTGTACATGCCGTAAGTCGGTGGGCAGATCAAGATCTTGTCCTTGCCGGGGCGGCAACATACGCGCTGCACCAAGTCAAGGACTTCGTCACTGCCGACACCGAGGAAGACGAACTTGTCGTTGGGGACACCGCGAAGCTCAGCAAGGGAGTCCTTGATGCCGAAGAGGCCAGGGTCTGGGTAGCGGTTGAGTGAGAGTGGGTCATCTGCTTCGGAGGATTGGACGGGGGTAGCACCATTGGAGGTGCCAGGGTTGTGAGGGATGGCAGACTTGGGTGGAAGCGAGTGACCGAGACTGTTCTCGTTAGCATCGAGCAGGATGCCGGATTGATAATCGTCTCGAGCACATCGATATGGCTCGAGTGAAAGGATGTTGGGTCGGATAAGGTTTTCTAATTTGAAGTGAGCTGGCTTGTGAGCAGCGGCAGCCGAGTTGGCGGCTCCATCGAGGCCTTGGATCGTCATGCTTGCTATCAATAGTGTCGACTGCAATCAACGGTAGAAGGATGTATGAGAGGACCTGTGTGGAAGCAGAGATGAGAGAGGCCTGATATATGAAGTGGGTAGTGTCGAGGTGACTCGCAAAAGGATGAAGTGTTAGTAGCCGATAAGAGACTGCTGCGTGGCGGATCCAAAATTTAGGTTGCCGACCCTTCAAGTCATACGGTATTTTGTATGAGCGAGTCACTTCTTCCAATCGGCCGGATGAATGTTCCTCCACAAATTAGAGCTTTTCCGGATCTCGCCATTTCTCCATTTCACTATTTCACAATTCACACTGTTTGAACCATCATCCTCAAGCTTTTGTTGTCGCTGCCATTCGATACTTCCACCTTCCTGCAAGTACGTCAAGATGAAGCTGCCAATGATGCTTCGAACAACTACACAGCGTGGACTGCTGCAATCGTCTGCAGCTCGATCGATCTCATCACATTCCATCAGCTTAGCCTCAGCCAGCCAGGTTGGTCGCTCTCTGTCACTTGCGGCTCAGAATGGCTCCAAGATCAGTCTTTCCACACGCTCTTCGGCGATACCGACTCGAACATTCAGTACCTCAAGATTCGTAGCGCAGCCAACTGCCAAATACACAGCCTCACCTCTGACAGACGGCGAATATCACAAGCTCTCCAACCAGGTCCTGGATTCTCTAACCGAAACCTTCGAAATCCTACTTGAGGAAGCAGACATTGAAACACTCGAGGAAGAAGCTCGAGCGCAGAACAAGGGTGCTACAAGAGGCTCACCAGCCTCTGAATGGGATATTGAGTGTGCTGTAAGTCACGTGCTTTTTACAATCACCTTCGAGTCGGTGTCGGCATATCCGATGCGATCTCACCTGGCTATCTTCCTTGCGATACCGCATACTGATGACGCCACCATCTTCTCACGCCACCTACATGCCAACACTTACGCTCTGGCCACAGTCTGGCGTCATGAATGTGCGATGTGGAGTGCATGGGACTTGGGTGATTAACAAGCAGCCTCCCAACAAGCAGATTTGGCTCTCAAGTCCAAAGAGGTGCGTATCAGCTCCAGCAGCTTCCGTCGGATCAATGCACTTTGGGATGAGACGATGCTGTCGGCTTCACCGACTCCGCTCCAATATTGACACTGACATTGACATTGACATTGATACTGGTATTGGTGCACTCCTTCTCCCTTACGCGCAAAATTACACAGCGGGCCGAAGCGGTTCGATTACGACGGTAACAGCAAAACTTGGTTCTGTCTCAAGGAAGGCGAGACATCTACACTTCACGAGCTTCTGCAGAACGAATTGTCGGAAGTATTCAACACCGAAGTCGAGGTGCTGTTGGAAGACGAGTAGATCATACAGTGCGAATCAAAGTAGAGCATCAAGGGATCGAGTGTAGTATTGAGAAATGTGTGTGCCTGTTAAGCTAAGCGAGTGAGCGCGTAAAGTTGTCGAGAGCGCGACTGGTGCCAAGGTGTTGGACTTTCCCTTTTTTCTTTCTGGCCACGCCTGCTGCTGCAGTAGAGACACTCTCGTCTAGTGAGAAGCTGTCAGGCCTCCACTCAGCGAGAAAAGTCGCAGTCACAAACAGTCGTGAGTCGGATGCACCGAAGGACCCTTACTCACGACTCAGCCAAGCATCCGGCTCTTGACTGTGAATGCTCAACATAGAGTCAGAGCAGCTTCCTTTGATCATCACCTTCGTCATCCGCTTTGAGGCGGAACTGCCTCTTTAAAAGGCCGTTCATTAACGCATCCTTCTTCCCTCTCGACGATAAGATTCTCTGCAGCCTTCGACCGCGCAGCATCCTGACAACACTGCATCACGCGTCTAAAGGCATTGAGCTCATCTCATCTACTGTCTTGTCTCAATCCGATCGCGCTGCTGGACCATTCATCCATCATGTCGAGCCTGCGCCGATCAACGCGCCGTCAAGACACGGCTGGAAGCACGCGCTCCAGGGGTGCCGTGCCTGCAAAGTCAGACGAGAATGCTCCACAGACCAGACGCGCACTAGGTGACATCGAGAATATCCTGCGGGACCACAAGTCGACGCCGAAGACCAGTGATTCACCTAGGAAGCCCTTCAGCGATCGCAACGCACCTCTCCAGGTTAAGACCAACTCGTCGAAGACAGATGTAGAACATCAGTCTCGCGTGCAGACACTAACACGATCGCAGACAACTGGTAAGATGCATGAGATGTATCCCAGAGGCAAGGAGGCCGGTGGATTGAAGAGCTCCCAACGAGCTGGACCCTCAAGAGAAGCGTCTGCCCCGTTGCGAGCCAAGCGGCAGGGCAAGACACAGGCCACCGAGCGGTTCTCGCATGTTCAAGTCCCCTCTCCCGCGGATGATGTCGCTTCTTCACCTGCAGATTCTCTTTCGGCTCAGATCGAGGCTGCAGCTAAGCGATCTGAGAAAGCTGCGCCATCGCACGACGAGCTTTCCCGCCTCTCCCCCAACCTCGACAGCGACGACCTCGAATACTTTGACGTCGACACTATCATTCAGACACGGCCTCTGACAACTACAGCCAGGACGAAGCAGGTGAGACGCGATCGGGGTCCAAGCTCCAAGGATGAGGACAGTGACGCAGGAGGGACAGCTTCGCCCGGCTCCTCAGACAAAGAGAATGTGCCTCCGCCGGCAGCTCAGCAAGCTACGGCAGTCAGCAATAGACAGTTTGCACGCACACGCGCCGGAGTTCTACGAACCATTCAGGACGAGCCGCCAACACATTCGACGCCAATCTCGCAGAAACGTGAGGCCCTTCGCAATCATGACGATGATGACCACGTACAAAGTTCGGGTCCAAACCTGGACGATCTCTTCCCGTCCGATTCGGACCGATCCAGTCGAGTTCCTTCGCCGGGAGTGGCTCGCCGAGCAGAGCCTGTGACAGCTTCTGCTAAGCAGCTGCAAGATTATCAGGAACGAGGAGTGTCTAAGGTCATGGAGTGGAAGGCAGCGGGTCATCATGAGCCTACACGCGGCGCTCGCAAGAGCGACGAGCTGAGCAGTGCCGACTCTTGGCCTCACGAAGATGAAGACGATGCCTTCGGTTCACGTGGCAAGACTCGGAGAAACAGGGGCGGCGACAATGATGATGACGTTGACATGTTTGGCTTCCTGAGCGCTGTTCCTCACGCAAAAGACCGGAGCACGCAGGTTGTTGCTGAATCCTTTTCCTTCGACGACGACAGAAGTCAAGGACATTCAGAACAGGGTGGCAGCGACGTCTACGTCGAGCTTCCCACCGATCCTTTCAACACAAGCGATGATCGACGCCTGGCGGAGCAAGCTTTCGCCCACATGTCTTCTCCTCCGCCGCATCTCCATGATGAAGAATTGTCTTCAACTGCAGCTCTAGATGATGCGGTGCCTCTCGGAAAGCACAAGGTGCAAGCAGCGCCTTACGGAGGATCGCATACCGACACCGAAACCGAGACGGTAATTTCAAAGAAACTTACCCCTTCCGAGCCAGAGCAACATCAAGAGGATGAGGAACCTGAGACGCCGGGCCGTCGTGCGACTCGATCGAGTACTAAGCGCAAGAGCGCAGCAGCAGCAGCAGCAGCAGCAGCAGCAGCAGCAGCTCGCGAAGTGGCGGCACTCTCGGATAGCGAGCACTCGCTTTTGTCGACTCCGCCTCCGGCTATCCGCAAACGCAACGAAAGGGCAGCTAAAGCGAAAAAAGCTGCTTCTGGTATTGCATTAAAGAGAAACGAGAAGAAGGAGCAGCAGATGCTGACCAAACTTGCAGAACAGGACACATCTTCACCTGTTCATTCGTCTGCTCCATCTTCACCACGCGCCTCGAGGACTGGCAAGAAGTCTGGAACTTCGCCAGCGGCAAAGAAGCTACGGATGGATGACATGCTCACGTTTTTGCCTTCTCGCAAGCGTCATGCCGCTGAGATCAAGACATCACCTTCTGTCAACAAGAGGAAAGGAAGCAGGGCTACCGCACGGACGAACAAAGCCGCCAAAGCATCAACAAAGGCTGCATCATCATCTAAGTCTAAGGCGGTAGGCGGCAGGGGCAATGGTCGTAAGAGGAGGGGGTCTACAGCCGAAGATACGGTTGTTGTTGACGATGTCTCGGACGAAGCACCTCGAAGCAGAGCTGCGAAGAGAAGTGCGCCGTCAAACTTAAAATCGAAATCGAAGTCAACGTCGACGTCGAAGAAGGGCAAGAAGCGCAGCGTTTCAGATGATGAGGACGAAGAAGAGGAAAGGGACGAAGACAAGTGGAGGAACGATGTTGGCTCTTCGCCGATCCACTCGGATGACTCGGAGCGCACCAAGAGGCTCAAGGAGTTCCGCGCAGCGGAGAATTACAGTATGGAGGTTGAGCTTGTCATCTGAAGGTGATACAAGCTCACGGTCGTTCAGCGCACATTGTTGGTTGAACTGGTTCGATTTGATAGGTCTTGTGTTTGTCTCAAAATCTGTATGTTTAGTGTACGTGTATCTTTTCAATGTTTCGAAGGCCAGCCGATTGCACATCGTTCGCATTTCGCAAAATGGGCTCAGCAAGTACGAAAGAGAAATGTGGCATTGCATAGCGCGGTACGGTTGAGTCAAACACCCTGGGACTACGAAACAGCCAAACAAACAACATGAGCTCCTGAACGGCTGCATCCCTTGTGGCTGCCTCTTCACTTTGACTTCTTTACCTGACCTTCCTCAAAAGGCTCGGTAGTGATCTCGAACTGGCTGTACTTGACCAGCCTCTCCGCCAACCTCTCAGCGCCGACCAAAGCGGGTGTCAGCGCACCACCCTGAACCTGAGCCTTTTCCAAGGGATTGATCTTCTTATCCTTATCATCAATGATGGTCAATGCAGTCTCAACGATCATCCTTGCGGTCAACAAGTAACCAGCATGACCTTGAGCCTTCATTCTGCAAATCGCCTTTGTACCGTCATTGGCAGTTGCAACGGTTTCCACCCTTAGCTTAGAGTTGATGAGACCCTTTTCCGATGGACCGGAGTTGGGAGGCATTGTTTTAGCCACCAGTTTTCGAACAATCGCCGAGTTCATGAGAACCCAGATGGAGATGGCACCGATGTAGGCGAAGATGATACCGAAGAGTTTGTTGGGTACGATGTTTCCCTCTTTGTAGACGAAAGCCTGACCGTAAGCTTGAGGAGAATGGTGGTGTTGGAGCAAGCCCCAGGTGCGGTTGACCATTCTGGTGTTGTGAAGTGAGAAGGTGTTCTGCGCACCCCACTTGTTGCGTTGAGGGAACCAACGAACGGTATTGAACTGCAAACTTCCAGGTTTAGCAATGGGAGAAAGCCAATCACCTCTAGTGCTATACATCTGTTCTTTTTCACTAGCCATGCTGATAGCGCTTCCCAGTGTACCTGCGGACAAGCTCTCTGGCAGATCATAAGCGCATTCGGCAAGCTTGACGTCGCTTTTACCACCCGTAAGTTGCTTTGCCTTCTGCACCGCGAGGTAAGTGGTCAAGTCGAAAGGCAAGGAATCGAAACCGACACTGTTGGAAATAACGACTCCCTTTGCCTGTGCAGCGAGATGATACTGTTGGATGATATCGCTGTTGAATCCTGTTTCGCCGGAAAGATCAACATAGTGCGTTCCGGTCTCCACACACGCACGTACCACCTGATCAGCTTTAAAAGGTCGATAAGGTCCTACAATATTCACCAACACTCGACCCTGCGAAGTCATCGAGGTAAGCGAAGCATAGTTCGAAGTCTCTGCTTCAATTACCCCAACCGAGGCAGGAAGTGAAAGATTATTCTTGAGAGAGGAAAGACGAGATGCTGATCGACCAGCTACAGCCCAGGAACGAGACTCGGGATGGTTGACAAGATATCGGCAGACAAGTTGGCCGGTGTAACCGGTAGCACCGAACACGATGAGATCGTACTTCTTCGACATTTTTGCGGCGAGGTTTGGAAAGCTAAGCGCTCTGGGTTGAAGGTGGACAAGGTTGTAGAAGCTTCAGCTTGAGAGGGTTTTATAGCTCGAAAGGAGGTGTGCGTGTGCGTCCACTCAGCATTCCATGCTTTCACACCTCCACTGGCCATTTTTTTGACGTCAGTTCGTGAAACGTGCAGAGAAGCAGTTCCGCTCTGTGTTTGAAATTCATCACCTGCAAGTTCTTCCAGGAATTCCGGTTACCACGCCAACACAAACCAGCGGCAACCCGCATCGTTATCCGGTCACCACCCCCTGCCGAACACCGAACCTCTACCATCATTTCAGTTCCTTCCACCAAGGCATAGGCCACGAAGAACACAAAGAAGCTAAAGTCCGTAGCCGAATCTGCGACTTGTGATTGCAGATCTTCCACAAAACCCTTGTTTCGCATTCTTCTTTAAGTCCAAGCATTACTCGAATGCTTTCTCAACTTGTCAAAGTTGCTACACAGCCCCGAACTCCGCGGCTAGACGGATGTGAACAATATGCTATGCAATGGAAACCAAACGAACGGATGCATGGAACAGATCTATACACACAGCGAACAGTCGTGCCGTGTTACAGATGTTGTTTGGGAGGGGGAGTGCAATGGCTGACGACGCCAGAGACTGAAATGCGATTGGTTCTAAACGCCTGCAGATCCAGCGCCTACAGCATCCTTCGCAATAGCAATCACCCTTTCCGCCTCCATCCCACTCGGTTCCGCATACGCCTCCCAAGCATACACGACTGCAAACACCAAAAACAACGTCGCACCCCCCAACGTCACATGCTTTACACTTATCCTACTCGCCAACCAACTTCCACAAACCACTGCCATACTCGTACAACAAGCATGTCCCACTATCGTGCCTATGCATACCAAGGTGACGTTGTGTGCTGCAGCAAGAGCAATGGTTGCAACTTGACTTCTATCCCCCCACTCACCCAAAAAAGTCATGATAAAAGCTTGCGCGAAGATGGGAGAGAAACATAGTCCGCACAGATTCTTGGTTCCTTCTCGTAACGTTGTTGCCATTGAACCCTTTTTCCCACCAGTACTGGGGAGTGAGTGGGAAGGAGCAGAGTGACCTTGTTCGAGAGAATCAAGTTCATGAGTATCTTCCTCGGCAATTTCTCTTTCCGCCTCTTCCCACTCCTCCTTAATTTCATCTCCGCTCATCTTTAGACCGTCACGAACCATCTTGAGCCCAAAGACGAGGAATAAAGCTGCGGCCATGAGGTTGGTCAACGACTTGGGCAGTAGAGATGGGAACATTACGCCTAGAAGGGCGGAAAGAACCGACATGACGGCGAGCGATGCGAAAGCACCTGAGAATACGACGAGACGTGATTGTCGCATAGCAAGGATCGCTGCTATGAGGAAAGTCTTGTCGCCTATTTCCGAGACCTATCTCGAGAGAGAAAATGGAGGTTAGCAATATATAAGAAGGAAAGGGGGAAAGGAGGGGCGAAATACGTACGATGATCATAGCGAAACTAGACCACAAAGCTCTTGGATCATTCTTCAATGCTTCATCTAACCCTAATGCTGCCGTATAGGATGAAAATGATCCTAGAGCAACATTTGTTCCAGCTTCTGAGCCACCCATTAACAAGCTTGGATCTGAAGCTGCTGCTTGAATCGCTTCCATCCTTGCCAAACCGCTCCTAACTGAGCTCTGTAAGATGCTGTGTGTTTGAGTCGAAGCTAAACTAACGATACAGCATTCCGCTTTCGAGAATGAGATTCCAGAGGAGAGGTCGATGGTTTTGCAGGAAGTCCCGGACGGTTAGGTGAAGTGAGGGTGTGGTAGCCAAGATGAGAAGCCTATTCTTGGCGAAAGCAACAGGTGGGGTTGTTTGTCGAAATAAAGCTGCTTGTTGAGTTGGTCACTGCGCGAACCCTTATTCTTCCAACGCGACACCTTTTCTATATTAATCAGGATTACAAATCACACTTTTTGCTTTGCAGAAATCGGGGCTGCCACTTCAAATTTTGCCATACCCTCAGGATTCCAACAACCTTCGTTTTCTCCACAACTCCATCCTCATACCCCCATCAATCCATTTCCTCTTCCCCACAATCAAAACGCTACGATGGAACCGGCACTCCCTCTCCCACTCCGTCTCGATCTCAACCACGCACCGGTTCCCACCTCGCACTCGATCGTTTCCGAATCCATCTCGCATTTCCTCTCTTCCTACGCTGCTCGTACCGGAACTCAAAACCCCTCCTCGGACGATCCCTCCTCCTCCGCCGCCTCCACCGGCGGTGTAGTAGCAGCACAGTTAACACGTCTAATGAACGGTCTAGCTGGAAAAATAGACCATGATTTCCTCTCGATCTTCCCCACAACTCCCATAATTCAAACAGAACGCATAGACGAAGATTCTGAAGAAATGGAAGAGGGCGATGGAGAAGGAAAAGAAAGTTTCTCAAAACAAGCCGAATTAGTACATGCCGAAACACCAAACGTCGATAGCAGCTTGAAATCAGATCCAATGGAAACATCGGAGTTGCAGGACGAATCGCCAAGAAAGAAGAGCAAGAAAGATAAGAAGGAGAAAAAGGAGAAAAAGTTAAAGAGCGAAGCATAACACTCTCCATCTCTTGCCATTGTATAGCATCTTCCCGTTCAATTTTTGCACTTGTATACCACCTCAATCAGCCACGTTACACAGAAAGTCATACATGCTCTCACCACAGAAGGTCTTTTCCAAGAACGTAACTCGTGAGATTCATAACAGAACATCAAAACCAGCTCCAAAAAAAAACGAAATCCTCTAATCCTCTCCAGTCACCGGATCATGCTTCCCACTCGGAGTGGAACAACCTGCACGTTGAGCCACCTTCTCCTCGCGCATCAACTGCTCCTTCTCCTTGCCCTTAACGCTCCCTTCGCTGGGATTTGGACTTGCACTGCTGGCATTTGTGTGAAAAGTCGGTGGATGATCCGTCTGTGCCGCCGGAGACTCTGCTCTACTCTCACTCAACGGAGTAGCACCTAACCCACTAGGCATCTCGTCTATCGCAGTCAACTGACCCGGCGATGAAACCATCATCGATCCCAACACCCCCCCACTCCCACCTACATGTGCTGAAGACCCATGATGCAGTGGTAAACTACTCGGTGGAAGGGTGAGTGTAAAGCTTCTTCTAGGTTCGCCAGCCGCAATTTCTGCTAGTTGCTTTGGAGACAACGGCTCCATGGTCGATGGAGGCATGCTACTCCTTCTAATTTTAGTTTGAGGGCTGAGAGCGAATGAGACGCCCGAACCGGTACGTTTGACACTCGACATGCCCGGATGATCGCCACCCGTTGCTCCTCCACTGCCATTGCTATTACTCCTCTGCCTATCCACCGGATTCATCGAAGACCTAGGCGCCGTCGGTTCAACAACAAAAGTACTATCCCTCTCCCAAGCATCATCCAAATGCGAAATGTCATCATCCATCATATCCTCCGCCTCCAATTCACTCGGCAACAAAATAGCCCTATCAATAGCAACCGGCAAACCCCTATGCCTTCCTCTTATCATCACCGCACAAACCACCAACTTCGACAACGTATGAAACCTGCCCGACAAACTAAAATTGTCAAAAGGAGTACCCAAACTCAACCCTACCGTACCATACGCCGAAGTGAGCTCGAAGAGACAACTGAAGATCGTAAACCAACCGTTGGAGTTAGGATCCTGAATATCGTTGCGCTCGATAATGCAGATCAACCAAAGTGCAAAGCCCAACCACCAAATATCAAACGCCAACTGACGACGTGCATGCGATGCCAGAAACGAACCCCACACTTTGGCATTATTCGACTCTTCAGGTGGAGCACCAGGCTCAGCTGGTCCTTCGTCAACATATACACCCAGTGACTTTTCTTCATACACATTTGTACTTCGAACCGAAAGCGCCAGCGGAAACGCGGAGAGATACATCATAATGACGTACAAAAACTGCACCGCAGGCGCCAGCGCCAACAAGCTCACGACCGAAAACCCCGCAGCACGCACTGCGATCGACTGGAAAAGCCCATCAAAAATCCGAATGCTGAGCGTGATCGACTCGATCACCGGATTGCCAATATCCAGAATCAAGAACGCCAGCCAATCCACCGAATTGAACAACACCAACACAAAGAACAGAAACCAAGTCTGACTCGAAGGGAACAAGTAGACAAAGCATCGACGAGGATGGTCCAGCAAGAATCTGAGCGTCTCGTACATTCTCGAGCTCGAAGGCACGCAAATCGAGATGACCCAGATAAAGAATCGCAGCAAGATGGGAAAACCCGTATTGCCGGCCAAGATGAGGAAGCCCATGGGGATGAGCAGGAAGTAAGCGTCCTGCATCTGAGTCATACTCGTATCGATCAGAGACATGCCTGTATTCGAATACGCCGAGACCACTTGGAAGAACCAGAACCAGGTGTAGTTTGGCCTCTCATCTCCTTGCGATTCAAACACCGGCTGATACTTCTTGAAAGCTCTGCTGTTGATGTAGGGTGCCACCATGGTGATCATGGTAAAGTTGACAAAGAGCCAGTAGGCGGGCACGAGCTTGGCGAGCAAGTCGAGCGCTCGATACTCGACGCCTCCCAACTCATCACGCTGTGCTTCAGTCAGAGCATGGAAGCGCGAATTACCCGTGACGGTGGCGTCGAAGGTAAGGTATGGCGCCGGTTTAGTGCCGCTGTCTGTAATGCCTCCGCCCGATCGAACCGAGGTAAAAGTGGCAGTGCGTGGCATAGTCATGGTTCTCTGAAAACGCTCTTGAACACCAGGAACGACCTTTTTGATAGCCATTCCTGCAATCTCGAAAGGAGTTGGGAAACCACCGAGACCGCGCTGCTTGGACGAAGTCTGTGTGCGTGCGAGCGGGATACCCGATCTGCCGTTACTAAGGCGTCCTGAAACGTAAGATCGACCAGTGACGGTACGGTTGAAAGTGGTGGTCCTCTGGCGCAAGCCGGCATTGTTGTTGTTGTTGTTGTTGTTGTTGTAGTTCAGACCTGTGGTATAGCCCGACTCGCGGTATGCGGGGTCAATAGATGTGCGATAGTCACTCGGTACAGCAAACTCGACGGTCTGAGCCCGAGGGAACATATCGAGCTTTTCGTGTGCAGCATATGTTTGCATTAGACCGGTGTCTGAGCCACGACGGAATCGTGAGTTGGGTGGATCGGAGCCTCGTCTAGCACGCCCAGGGATTTGGTGTTCTGGGAAGCGTGCGCGCAGTGGTGGTGAGCGTGGCGTCTGTGATGGGATGGGTTCTTCCTCTTGATCTGTAATGGCCTCTTCGTCATCTGAGTCGGCGTCAGGATCATGACGTCCGCTGAAACGTGGTATCGAGAGCCTGCGACGTGGAGGCGAATCAATTCGAGTTGCGCCTTCATCTCTGGTGCTGGCATCAGCAGGAGCATTTGTGTCACGTGGAAGCGAGATGCGAATGCTGGGCTGTTGCTGCTGTTGCTGTTGGTCTTCGGATGTGACAGACGCCTGTCTATCGCGATCGGTTGTGAGAATACCACCGCCGGCAGGCTGTGACAAGCCCATCTGTTCTGGCTCGGCTGTGATCGAGGGCGGTCGCTCGCCGTTGGCTGCTAGAAGCGAAGCAGGCTCTGGGACTGTATTGGACGGATCCCCTGCCGAATTGATGAGGAAAGCAGGACCGTCAATGCGGCGAATCATGTCGGCGCGAATGGGTTTGCGCTTGCCCTTGTTCTTCTGTTTGTTTTTATCGGCGATACGACGAAGCTCGATCTGATGACCGCTAGAGCTAGTGTCGGTACGATCGGGATCTTCAGTGTCGCTGATAGTAGTAGCGCTGTCGGAAGACTTGAGACCGACCATACGTTGGATCTTGGCGATGTTGTGTCTTCGCTCTCTACGTTCTTGTTCTTCGACATCATGCATGCGTTTACGAACTTTGGCGCTGCGACGAACGACATGATCAAACTTCTTTCTAAAGAAGCTCCTACGAATCCAAATCATAGTGATACTGACGGCCGAGATGTTGCCGATGCACATGAGGAAGAAGAGGATAGCCTGCTGACCACCGTTGGTTGTACTGATATTGATGGTGACGAGGCCAGTGACGGTCATGGCCGAGACGCAGACGAAGAGGCAGTCGATAAACTTGACATGAGTCTCGCCATTGCAGGCGTAAAAGATACCGGCGGCGATGAGAGGTGTAAAGGTGAAGACGAGGACGTGGACACGGAAGAAGTTGAGGTTCTTACCGCACCAGCGTGCCATCGATTGCAGCTTGTTGCGGGCTGCGACAGCGCGCGGATTGTTCGCTAGGCTTTCGAACATGATGACGGCGGGTGTTGACGCTTATGTATGCAGTCTAGTGTCGCCCGTTTCTGGTTGAGATGAGGGATGCTAATCAATTGCTGCCTTTTGTAGACAGCTATCAGGGTCATCGAACACGGAACATGGTGTCTATGTCGAGTGATGTCTGTGTCGATAGAATCCGGGACGAAGAGGCTGAGTGTTGGTGCGTTTGAGGGCCGTTATTGTTTGGTTCCTATATCATCGGATCTGTTCCGTTGCTGAGCGAAGTGAGCGAGGATGGATGCCGATCGCTGAGCAGGTCGGCTGGTCCGAAGCTCTAGTGATGGTGATGAAAACAAGAATTGAAGAAGTGAAGAATGGAATGGCCGATGTTGTCTGACTGACTGATGAGCAACTAGAATAGCCTCACGAGCTGTAGATGGAGAGTGTCTGGAGAGAGGTGGAGAAGCCAGGTCATAATCTCCTTCCTTTTCTTTTTGCAAATTCGTGCTTGCGTTTCGCAGCTGCTGGCTTGAGAAAGGGAGAGTGTGTGTGTGCGTGTGAGGGAGTATTGCCTGTTATGTGTGTGTGTTTTTCTTTTTGGCAAGGCTGACTGACGGGCTGTGGCAGTTTGTGAAATTGCTAATTTGGCCTCGATTTCATGGATCACTCGCTGTTCTGAGCTCGTCACCGGCGGGCCGTATTTCCAGCCACACACACACGTTTTTGAGACCCTTATCTGGGGCCATCATACTGTACACGGGTCGAAGTGGCTGGTTTGCTGGCTCGCTAGCGAGCTTCTTCCTGAATTTCTTTTTGATTTTCACCATCATGCTGCTGACCGGTAAGATGCATGAAAGCTGCTGCAGGAGTGAAACGACTTCGTTTTCCTTTTTTGAGAGCATTTCGCGTGTGCACAACAGATGGCAGCGAGAGAAAGCGAGTGTGGCCCGGAAAGCACTTCACGAGATCCCCTTTGCCCACCTTTTTCTCTTGGCACCGATTCCACACAATCACAGCAACAGCAGCTTGTCCATCATCTCAGATCCTCTCCTTCTTGGCAACACAGCATCCGTGCGTTCTACTCTGATCATGTCAGAACAAGACTCACACTATCTGACTCGGCTCAAGATCAAGTTGAAAAAAGGAAGCACATCAAGTTGACGTCTTCGTTTTGTTGATAAAGAAGAAAACGCACTTGCCTGCACCCCCTGCAGCAAAGGAAATGCAGTTCAGTACAGCAATCCCAAAAGGCTTGTTTTTCATTCGGAGACAGCGGCGAAAACCACGCGGAGAAAAGGAGAAGCAACAGCAGCAGCAGCAACAGCAGCAGCAGCAACAGCAGCAGCAGCTAAACGAGCTCACCTGCTTTGCCCGCGTCACGATTTCTGTGTTGGCGAGTCGCGCTGCTGTCCCTCTGCTAACCTACTGTACTGCACTGAGTTGAGAATCTTTTCTTAAGTTTGATTTTTCTCAAAAAAGGGCTCGAACGTGGCTGAGAGAGAGCATCTAGAATAGAACACCACAAGGGTTATCGAGTCAGAGTCGAGCAACTCCATCTATACTGTGTATACTGTGTGAGCGTGTCAGTTCTCAAACGTGGCTGAGCTACTGTGCTGTCTGGTTGAGCTGACGTCGTTTCATTGTTTAATCGGCTCTCCCGACAGATAATTCTTCAGCAATCACATCGATGGTCAAACCAGTGAAACAACTATACGACAGACTTTGCTTGATATTTCTAGGATGCCTTCAACGTGTGGCGACGCCAATCTACTCGTCGATCAGCAAACGACTCCAAATCGTCATCCATACCTGATTCAAGTGAGTTCATGGTTCTCGTCCGAAACACTTATGACGACAACGACCAACACTGTCCGAGATGATTGTGGAGGGACTCTAAAGCAGTGTATCGTGGATACAGTTCAGACGTGCACGGTGTCCCTCATCTCGTCGCAACATCACGGTATCATTACCTAATCCTCTCATGGCTTCTGCTCCCACCAACGTTACGAAAACTCGCGGAATGACATCCTGCCAACCGGCGTTCAAACGATGGCGGTGTAGATCCTTTCGTCGTCCAATTCCGCTTTCTCATTGCCGCTGGCAACACCATCATCGTCTTCAGATCGGAATCGGATACAATCATCCCGCCGGCTTCGGCGCTCAACCCATTCATCCCTTGCGGTTGGCTCACAACCGTTCTCAGCCTGTCAACTGCATTGGTGGGTAGGCAACACCTTCACATGCATGACCCCACATTCCATCTCTTACAGCACAGCAGTGCTTGAGATTACTTACAAGCAAACCACTGTACCTGTATTGAGAGGATCCGTGCCCCTGAACACGCGAACTGCACGTTGCACTTGCAATGAGCGACCCACCATGTGGGTCAAGGCTTGGTGGCTGTAGCAACACAGTGGAGATGCAGAACAACTACGCCCACATTATGAAGTGCTTGCGTTGTCAGCCTCCTAACAGATCATCCTATTGTTCATGCGTTTCGTTGATACTCAGCTCAACAAGGCCTAGTTGTCGACGCCTGAAATGAGATTTGCTGCCCCCCCCGTGACGACTTCCCTCTCAAGCAGGAAGCCCCTCGTCCAGCTTGTAGGATGTTGCTGCCCAACACTGCGGATCGTGCATCCCCTCCCACGTCTCTCTGCCGCCAAAGCAAGGTGCCAATATGAACGACTTCTCTGCCTCCTCTCTAGAAAGATGAGAAGACATTATGCAAGCTATAAAGACCCCCAGCCCTGGAGTCCAATCCCCACAATCGTTCTTCAACCCTCCTCTCCTCATCCTTTAGAACAGACTGGTCTTGCGGTCTTGTCTCTCTCTTTTCTTCTTCTTTCTTTCCCCTGCTTCTCTTTCTGCTTCTACGTTTCACAAGATGGTGAGCTCAAAGCTTGCCCTCGTGCTCATGCTCACCGCTGGCGGTGCCATGGGCCGTTCTTCCGACAACATTCGACGACTGGATCGTCTTTCTCGACGTGACGACGGTCACACACCCGGTGGTCAGCCCGGTCAGCAGCCTGGTGGCTTCGGCAATGGTGGTATGGACCCTCTCGCTCACCCAGCCTCATCCGGCAACGGCCCTAATCCAGGTGCTTCAGCCTCCAAAGGTGGTCAGATGCACTGGGCCACGGATGCTTCTGGCATGACTGGCGCTGAACTTGCCAAGGCCGTCCCTAAAGGCTTCTTCCTCGGTTCTGCCATTGACAACCCTGATCTCAAGGATCCCCTTGTTGCTCCTCTCACCAAGTACTTCCCTTACGTTACCCCGGGCAACTCGCTCAAGATGCAGTTCATCTACGACGACGAGAACTCCTGGCATGAGGTTCAGACCGGTGTCGAAAAAGCCGTTGGTAAGGACACCATCAAATGGAAGTGGCACACCCTCATCTGGGGTGCTGAACAGAACCAAAAGATGATGCAGCAGTCTTTCAGCAAGGAGGCTATGATGAAGACCATCACCGACTTTGTCACTACCAAGATGTGCCCTAAGATCATCAAGGAGTCCAACTTCTGGGGTATTGACGTTCTCAACGAGGTCTTTTCCGATGATGGTAAAGGTTTCAAGAAGAACGGTTACTTTGAGGTGATTGGCGAAGAAGGTTACAAGCAGGTTCTTAAGCTTGTTAAGAAGGAATGCCCCAACTACAAGATCATCGTCAACGACTATGGTATGGAAGCCAAGAACCCTAAATCCGACTTTGCTTTCAAGACGATCAAGCAGTGGCTTGCTGAAGGTGTACCTGTTGACGTTGTTGGTCTTCAGTTCCACATCGGTCTTGACAACAAGTACGAGGATATGCTTGGTGCTATCAAGCGTTGGACTGACGAATCCATCCCTGTGGTTCTTTCCGAGATCGATATTCCTATCAACCTTCCTCCTTCTCAACAGGACCTCGAAAAGCAGGCTCAGCAGTACGGTACAATGATGCAGGCCGCTTTGGACGGTGGTGCTTTCGGTGCTACTTTCTGGGGTCTTATGGATTCGCACACTTGGTTCGGTACTCAGCAGGAACCCGGTGTTGGTCATGGAAAGCTAGGTGCTCCTTTGCTTTTCGATGCTCAGGGTAAGGCTAAGCCTGCCGTTGCTGCTCTTGTTGATGTTTTCAAGAAGTGGGGTGATAAGCCAGTTGGTATTGAGGGTGGTCGTGCTACTGATCTTGGTGTGGGTGGTGGTAGCAGCAAGGGTGGTAAGGGTCACGCTTCTGGTGATGCTGGTACTCCTGAGGGCTATGGTAATCCTGGTGCTGGTGCTGGTACTGGCTCCGGTTCGGGCTCCAAAGGAACTGGTGCTGGTGCTGGTGCTGGTGCTGGTGCTGGCTCTGCCTCTGGCTCTGGTTCTGGTTCAGGTTCAGGTTCAGGTTCAGGTTCAGGTTCTGGCTCGGGCGCAAACGGCACTGGCCACGGCTCCGGGTCCAGCACAGGCGGTCATGACGATGGCTCTGATTGCTCTGAGGAAATTGACATGGGTCCCCCTGATCTTGGTCTTGGTGGAGCTGGTAGCGCCAACAACCCCGGTCCCAACCCCAACCCCAACCCTAACCCTGGTAACGCCGGTCAGCCCCAGCCTCAGCCTCAACCCAACCCTAACCCTGGCAACGCCGGTCAGCCCCAACCTCAGCCTCAACCCAACCCGAACCCTGGTAACGCTGGTCAGCCTCAACCTCAACCTCAACCCGGCTCCGACAAGAACCCTTACTGGAATGCAAACGGCGGGGGGGGTGGCAAACACGAAGGCTGGGCTGGCCACTGGGGCAGCAACGCTGCTGGCAACCCTCCTCCTGGTGCTATGCCCGGAGGACCTATTCCTGAAGGCTACGGAGTACTTGAGCACACCAAGCATCGTCGTGCCATGCAGCTTCGTCGACGTCGTTAATTCCTTTTTTTCACATTCATTTCTATCATTCAAATACATCTTTTTTTTCTTCTCGAATATTAATCTTCTCGTCTGTGTTTTCGTCCCTACTTGATCTTCTTCACCCTCGAAGTGGCTTTATACTCCTTCACCCGTTTTAGCACTGGTATCCACCTTCCCTCTAGTCTAAAGTTTCCTGGATCTTCCTTTTCTCCTGCCGCTAACTGAGTTCCAGCGGTAATAATACAATAAGCGCCCCAGCCCGTGAGTATATGCCACCAACCATGACCCTCGAGCAAGACTGCGCAGGGGTAGCCTATTCTATCTCTTGCTTGATGTAAAGTGTGACAGAAGATGTTGTCTATGTTCCAGATTGCGAAGCCGAGGAGGAAGACTAGGGTTCCGAAGAGGTATAATTTCTGAATCTCTTGTTTTCTTTGTTTTCCTGTTGGAGTATTGAGTTGTGACTTTGGATTACGGAGCAAAAGGATTACTCTGAGGGTTGAAACGATTTGAATGATCGCATAGGCAACTTGGTGGAATACTGGATTACCATTCCACAGATAAACCGCTGTGATCCACCCCACTACCAACAGCAGTACTGTGGGGAGGAGTAATCTAAACCTCGGTTTGCCATATCCTTTGCTCGTTTCTAGCAAACAATAGGTTAGAAAGGTTGAGGTGTAGATCATTGGAAGTTCATCCAATAACTGCATACTATGCTTCAGTGTTGCATGGAATGCCGCAGATCCAATGCCGACTAATGCCACTCCTAGGTGACATATTGAATAGCGTAGTGGTAGTCGTTGAGATCGAGTGGTGAAATAACCATAGAGTGAGAGCGAGATGAAGAAGAGATTGGTGGCGGTGTTGACGGGTTCTGCAATGTACGGGGTAAGTGCGTATTTAGTCTCGCACCAGAGCAGGGTTGAGGTTATAGGGCCCCAATACCCAACCGGAGGTGGTGTGGGGGGTTGATACCAAGACATTCTTGATGGTGGAAGAAGGTCAAGAAGCGAGATCAACACTCTATCTTTCACGCGTTGAAGCTCGGAATACGGGGCCATTTCAACCCTAAATTCGCGTGGGGAAACAGGGTTTCTCTCAACCATCAACACCATGTCGTCTCCACCAGCAACAAAACGTAAACGAGTTTCTCGAGCATGCGATCAATGCTTCCTCAAAAAAGATCGCTGCGACGGTCTTCAACCCCTCTGCACCTTCTGTTCCCAACTCAACCGAACCTGCACCTACAACCGTCCCGAACGTAAAAGAGGCCCCACTCAAGGTTTACGTCCTCGACTAGAACAAAGAATCATCACCCTCGAGGCTGTGCTTGGCTTTCTTCTCTCTCAAAATTCAAATGTCAATGTGAAGGAGTTGAAAAGTGCTAGTGTGGGGAAGAAGGAGGAATGGAGAGAAGGATGGTTGAGTAGTAGAGTGAAGAAGGATTTGGGTTTGGATGATGATTTAGGGTTAGAACCGAGAGGGAGCAAGAAAGAAGAGGAAGAATCAGACTACAGCGATGTAGATCTTTCCCTTCCACCCACACATCATCCTCCACAACAACAACAACAAGAGACAGAAGGAGAGGGTGAGAGGGAGGGGGAGAGGATGCCAGAACTCTCCTCCGGTTCAGGAGGATCTTCACTCAACCGAGGACTAGTACCCAGAGGAGCAGATCCAAACGCCGCACTAGGAGGATTCGAAATACAATTCGGTGGCAACGACGAAGACGAGAACTGGGTTCGAACATTCGTCCCACCCTCTTCCACCTCCGGAGACTGAACCGGACACTTCTAAGTAATGATGGAAGATGTATTGTCTTTTGGTTTACAGTACAAAAAAAGCACCAGTGTTCAATGCTGAACAAGTTCAAGCAAACCCTTCCATTCAGCCGAATTCATCTTGTAACCTTCCTTGTTGTCATCAGGAAAAGAACCTTCCCGAACTGCGTGTGTATATGCTTGAACAGCAGCAATCCTTAGAGCGCCGATGGAGGTGGTGAAAGGTTGACTAAAGTTGCGAACGAATTTGGGTGGTGGTGGTGTAAGTGGGCTTGTCGTCGGCATTGCTCCTACCACTCCAACACTACCATCTGGTTCGGACTGAGAATGAGGGTGAGACTCCGACTCGGCGGCGAGGGCAGCCAAAACATGCCCAGCACCGGTCAAGTCTCCAATCATATCGTTCATAACCAGAATCTGACCATCCGTCTTACTCCCTGCTCCAATCCCAATCGTAGGTATACTCAATCTCTGGCTAATCAGTTCACCAACACGAGTAGGGATGCATTCGAGAACAACCGAAAAGCACCCGGCTTGTTGCAGAGCAAGCGCAGCATCGAGGATGTCTTTCGCCTGTGAAGCTGTTTTGCCTTGTACACGGAAGCCCGAGGTGGAAGCGACACGTTGTGGTTGCAGACCGAGATGGCCCATGATTGGAATCCCGTGTTCGGTGAGACGTTTGATGAGAGGAATGACTTCGTAGGAGCCTTCGATCTTGATTCCATCTACACCGGTTTCCTGGATGAGTCGGACGACTGCAGATACAGCCGAGTCTACAGAGCCAAAAGTAGCGCCGAAGGGCATGTCGGCAATGACGAGTGGAGATTGCGGTAGGTCGACACCTTGGAGGAGACTAGCAGCGGAGAAGAGGGGAGCATCAAGACCACGTTTGACGGCTTGACAGTGATGGATCATGGCATCGAGCGAAAGGGGTTGGGTGGAGGTGTAACCGAGGGCGACGTTGGCGAGCGAGTCACCGATGAGACAGAGGTCGATATCGGCGGATCGAATCGAGAGTGCTGAAGGGAAGTCGTGGGCTGTGAGGCAGACGATGGGGGTGCTCTTGCCTGTTGGGTTGTGCTTGAGTGCATGGATGTCGGCGATGGTCTTGCTACGTGGTGGGGAGGGAAGCGAGGTCAGAGCCTTAGCTTTGCCCTTGGCTTTGCTAGAAGCGCTGGGGGACTCTTCTGCCTCTGCATCAGGTCGAACAGCTTCAGCAGGCCAGGAGCTTGACTTGAGAGTGGAGGTGCCAAAGGCTCTAGCTTGTGCAGGGGTGCGGAGTCGACGGGGTGCCTCGAGATGCTTCGTGACCGCAACAAAGGTAGAGTAGGAGCAGGAAGGGGTCGAAATGATTCCACTTTTGGGGAAGAAATGTCGAAGCTGAAGGCGAGCCATGCCACCAGCAGTGGAGGCCATGGTGGTTGCTTGCTTGCTTGCTCGCTTGCTTGAAGCTGAAGTCGGGTCTGACCGTGCGAACTGAGGGTGTCCAATCCAGGAGAGAAGGGATCCGGTGGAGGTTCGAGGGGGAGATGGCAGTAGTGGTGGTAGTAGTGGTGGTGGTGGTCGGGAAGGATGCCTGTGCTATTTGAGCAAAAAAAAAGTGGGAATCTAGGGTCCAACTTTGATCGTCCAATTACTGTGCTGTAAGTTGGCTGCTGCTTGAGCTTGTGAAATGTGACGTCCATGGAGCAACAAAGAAGACGAGAAGAAAGTACTGGAGAGTGTGTTCTCGGCTATTCACGATTGCGCTGTCCGAAGCCCATGATGGAGTTTTTCTTCTCTCTTCAGACGCATGGTTGGCTGCTACTGTAACTCTGCCCTTTTTTTTTCTAGCGCTTTTTCTTTCTCCACATGCCGCTTCTGTCGAGGCACACACGACTGAGATCCGGATGGGCGGTAAAGATGAAGCCCGGAAAAGCCGAGCTCTTCTGCCTTTTTGTTTCTCCAAGTGTTGTTATTGTGCGCACTCGAAGCAGAAGTGCGCATTTTGAACCAAGCTATTGAAGCACCTCCAGGAGGGATGTGCGCAGATGGACAGATGCTATAAAGTTGACTCAATCTTTGGTAGGTGCCGAAGATCCACCGAAGCTGTGGCTTGTACAACTTTGTTCCCTTTTGAGCTCATTTAGAGTAGCGTGTGTGCGCACATGACAACAATAATACAAGAGCGGATGAGCTTGTTCATTTGCAAACATAAGAAGAAACTATGAAAGAGCGAGTCAGAATTGACCGGTCTGAGTTACAGTAGCAAACACAGTGAACTGCCATACCAGAGATCACCAGTCAGTCGTACAGGATAGTGTCACACATCACTTTCTGGTGTCTGTGTTCGCGTAGGCTGTGGGCGTAATATTCAGATTTGGGTTGTTGCTTCTGTCTCACTCTCTCTTCTCTTAGACTCACATTAGTCTGCCCTCGGTTCGAACGGATGTACTGTATACACTGTTCATTGCCGCTAAAATGCGCGACCCTTTTTTTGGAATTCAATCGAGCGCTCTAGGTGTTGACGCGCGGGGAAGCCGAAACAGCGCCTCTTTCTTCTGTTCCCTCTCTCCACACAAAGGAAATACAACGAATTGAGAGAGAGAGAAAAGGAAAGAGAGACAGAGAGAGCGAGCCAGCCAGCCAGCCAGAGACTTGCGATTCCACATGGACTCGCCGTGCCTCTCTCTCCACAGTCCAATCCACACACCTCTCTCTATCCAAGTTCCAACCATGCTCTCATCATCCGCCCTTTAACAACAATTGATACCCATCGCATCATCGCCGCTTGATCTTGCATTGTTGTCGGTTGACATCGCACTGTGACTCTACTTTGCGCAAACCTTGTCGACTCGACTGCACTGCACAAGCACGTATCTTCACGCACGGCTCATTTCCAATTCTACTCTCCATCGCTGCAGTTTCGGCATCACTTCCGACTTTTCCATCCATCTGCATCACTGCATCTCTGCGCAACTGCCGCTGCTGGGTTTCATACATGATGACCGATGCAACAACAGTGGATTACCTTCACTCTCCTGGTTATCGTAACAATCTCACGCCATCGCAAACGCTGGCACTTTTCAAACTTTGGCGACGCTTTCTTCGTCTTTGTGAAATCACATCACACTCTTCCGATTCGATTGGCGCAGACGCACATCACAACCCAACTCAACCAGCAACAGCAACGGCAGCATCACGCGGTTCATCTGAATCTTTTAGGCGCAATCTCGATCGAAAAGCGAGAGCAACTGCATCCGAACCAAATTCGCATCATTCTTCCGCTTCCGTCTCCAACGAGAATCTCCAAAATGCTGACAGACTCGATGTCAATACCATCCCGAAAGATGACAAACTCAAAGAACATCTCCGTCATCTCGAGGAGAGTAAAGAGATGCAAGCTTTCCTCCTCAAGCATGGCGGCGCAGCATTACGGCGCGAGTTCTGGGCCATCGTCAAAGGAGAGCATCCAGATGCTTACATGTTGAGATGCTTGCGTGCACGCAAATGGGATGTCGATCGTGCGCTTGCCATCATTGGTTCCACTTGCGCTTTTCGTGTTCAGTACAACATTTCGGCCATTATGAAAGAAGCCGAACTCGGTCTCACAAAGACAAGAGGTGGATTCAACATTATGAACAATGGTATTTCCTACGTTCAAGGTGCAACTGCCACCGGAGAACCAGTCTACTTTATCGAAGTAGGTTCGCATTACTCTTCCAATCAGACCGCCGAAGAGCTCAAACGTGGTGTTATTCTGTTGCAAGAGTCTCTGCAGATTCTCATGCCACCGCCCGTCGAGCGCAAAGTCGTCATTTTCAACCTCAACAACTTTGGTATCCGCAACATGGACTGGAGCATTGTACTCTTCATGGCAAAAACGATGGAATCCTTCTACCCAGAAACCTTGGCAAGAGTCTACGTCCATGGCGCACCTTGGATCTTTAAACCGATTTGGAGCATCCTCCGTCCACTCTTGGATCCTGTCGTTCGAGACAAGGTTCACTTGACGTGGAATGTTGACGAGTTGGCAGATCACGTTCCAGCCGAACATCTTCCCAAAGATTCCATGCACGGCAAACTTGATTGGAGCTTCACCTACCCAGTACCGCAGCCTGACGAAAACGATAGTCAGAACGATACCAAGACGGCAGAAGAGTTGACAACGTTGTATCGGAACGCATGTATGGAGTTCGAGTACGCAACACGTGCGCTTGCGCGTGCATATGGAGATGCAGCTCTGTCGGATGCAAAAGGTGCAGGTGTTCGGCCCAGATTCGGTCGCACACATCACAAGGAAGCTTCTTCCTCTACCACAGCGGCTGCAGCTGTTGATGAGTTGGCGGTGGATGACGATGATTGGGAACCAGAAGGAGTCGCAAGTCTACGTGCGAATCGGGATATTTTGGCAACCAAAGTTCGTGTGGCTTGGCTCAAACTCAAACCCTACGTCATCGGCACTCTCAAGTACGACCGTTGGGGAGTCATTGATAGAGAAGGAATCATTCGATGGAAGTATAACACTTTGGATGGCAAACATGAAGAACAAGTTTTGGGTGAAGGCACTTCACTTTCTGTTCTCGAACGTAATCTTGCAGAACTTGATGCGCTTGCTTCACACACTACTAGAGGGAATGGTAAGGTCGGATCAGTTGCGAAGGCTTCAAGATCAAGGTTGGATGATGGTGGGCATCGTCGAAATGGTTCGAAAGCGCATACGAATGGTAACAATGCTGCTGCGGCTGGAACAACAGCAGATTCAACAGAAGCAGAAGGTAGACCTAGCTCGGTTGCTCATACTGCCGCTTCGAAGTTGGATAGCACGACGGAAAGTGCGTTTGAAGAGGCGATTCCCATTCATCCTAGTCAGATGGAGAAAATGGGAAAAGCGAGAGATGCCGATTTGGAGGTTGGTTGAGATGCAATTGTAGGCCGACGATCTGTAGGAGCGTGGTAGGATGTAATGATAGTTGTTGCAAGTGGAAAGGCATTTTTGTTCGATGTTACTGCTGAATGGTTTGTGTGAGTGTGTTTGAGGTGGACCCTGCATTTTTTGGTACTGTTTTTGGTTTTTTTTTTTGAGACGTCTGTATTTGCTTCTCGTCTTCCATCATCTCCCCCACCATCACTATATCACCTTTTTCTCTAGGCAGCATTACTCCCAACGGCTGCCATCCAAGACCGCTGCAACATTTCATATCGTCTACTTTCTGCTGCGATTCGTCGCACCCCTTATCGTTGCTTTAGCACAACCTCCAACGCTGTGATCTGGTCTCTTTTCAAACCCAAAATGTCGCTTCCAGATATATCATCCCTATCATCGATTCCACCACCACCAGCGATTCGGAAGTTGGGGTTGGAAGATGGACCTTTGGTGTGGGTGGATTGTGAAATGACAGGGCTTGATATTTCCGCTGGTGAAAGGTTGTTAGAAATAGCATGCATTATCACCGATGGTTCCCTCCAACCTATCGACTCCGGAGTATCTTACGTCATTTCCACCCCTTCTTCCGTTTTGGACCGTATGAATGATTGGTGTAAAACACAACACTCTTCCTCGGGTTTGACTCAACAATGCCTCTCTCCTGCCCCTTTTGCTCATCAACACGCAGACATAAGAGCAGCAATTTTGGCATATGTAAGGGACAGGATACCGGTGGCAAACTCAGCCTGTTTAGCAGGAAACACAGTCCACGCAGACAAAACCTTCCTAGTCGCAGAAATGCCCGAACTCATCCAACACCTACACTACCGCATCGTCGACGTAAGCTCCATCAAAGAGCTAGTCAAAAGATGGTACGGTCCCGAATCAATCTGGAAAGGTCAAGGAAAGGATGTCGAGGGAACAGACCATAGAGCACTAAGCGACATCAAAGGCAGCATTGCAGAACTCAAATGGTATAGACAACATTACTTTACCCCACCCACACAGACATAAATGTTAAGTACAGCATTGATTACACCCAGTCAAGAGCTACCCGCCGAGTCCTCCCCGTCCGAGTCGTCAAACCTAAGCGTGTCCCTGGGGTGTAAGAAGCTTCCAAAGCACTCTTGGAGCGCGGGGCTAGAGCGAGTTGAGCAACGCCTCTCTAGCTTTCTTCTGATTTGTCTTAAGTGTTTCGTTCTCCTGTTCAAGAAGACGAATCTTGTGATCCCTTTCTTCCACAGCTGTACGAAGTGATTCGATTTGTTTCTTCAATTCCTCTACCTCCGCACCGTTATCCTTACCCAAAGCATTCGTACCATTCGTAGCACTAGGGGTACTGGGGCTGGAGGAATCTTTGAGAGCAGCGAGGGTGGATTTGGAATCTGATGTGAAACTTCGCTGCGAAGTTTGCGGTTCTGCAGCGGTAGTGGTAGTGGTGGGAGTGGGAGTGGGTGCAGTGGAGGATTTGACAGGTGAAGCCGGACGCTGTTGTTGGGTTTGAATTGGTGCTGCTGCGGGTTTAGGCGTAGCCGCCGTCGAAGTAGAAGTAGGGGTGGGAACATTTCCACTACTCTCCACACCCTTCCCAGTCTCCAAACTAATCAAGTTCCTCTGTCCTCTCTTACCCTCGAAAAACTCCTTACTCGTCAAACTCGGCACGGCACTAGGTGCAGGAGGGAAGATGTCGCTCTGGAAACTCTCTGCTTTCCTCGGAACGCAGAATGAAACAGGTTGAATTGTAGTTCCTGTAATCTTGTAAGCCTTTGCAATTTCGTTTTCTTCCGTGTTCAAGAATCTTCTGGGGACAAAGGTGAGTCCACGTTGAGGTTCTGAGCTCTTGCTTTCGGTGAGATAGTGTAATTCGTCGTTTTCGAGTTCGTAGTAGCGAATGTTACCGTCACCTTTACCTGCGAGGAAGACAATGTTGTTATCAGACCAGAAGGGCATGATGATACCACTGGAAGCATCAAGTGTGATTTGCTTCAAGGGACCGGACGAGAGGTTCTTGGTATCCCAGAGGAACATTTGACGATCGGACATCTTGGAAAAGCCGGTGGAAATGGCTCGATCTTTATCACCACACCAGATGACACGGGCACCTTTGATACCGCCATGAGAGTCGGCGGTCTGAACTGGGTTTTCACCTTGACGTGGATCAAAGGTGCGAATCTTGCGATCGCGAGAGGTAGCGATGAGGGTAGTTCCAGTCCAGTCCCAGTCGAGAGATTGGATTGTATCGGTGAATCCGCGCAAGCTGATACTTGGGCTGGAAGCGGCAGTAGAGGCTTGACTGACATCAAACAGCTTGACAACATGATCGCCTGTAGCAGCAGCAAGAACGTTGGAAGCGGTAGGATTCCAAAGAACCTGACCTACTTTTCTTCCACCCGCAGACACACGAGCAAGAGGCTCGAAATCTTTTACACCACCGTTACGTTCCCTCTCCTTATCGCTCCATTCGAGCTGATCAAAGTTGGCATCGTCAATCTTCCACAATCCAATAGTGCCATCATCGGAAGCGGAAGCAACAACTTTGTCCTCGAATGGACTGAAAGCGGTATCGAGTACAGTAGCAGTGTGACCACGGCAAAGAGGGTAGATGTCGGGAAGCTTGCCTGGACGATTGATCGGCAAAACGGCAAAAGCACCTCCACCGGAAGCATTCCAGTTGATGGAAATGTATTTGCCATTGGCAGCAATCAGATTGGTATCCCAGGCATTGTTGGAGACCTTGACGTTTTCATAGCAGGCTTCCTTCTTGGCGACGTTGGGATAGACGTGACGATATTTGGAGGGTCGAACGAAGCGACTCATTTTTGAACGAGAAGAAGCTTGGGCTAGCGGAGAGCAACGATGAGGTAGAGGAGGAGTAGGGAGCGATGCAAGACAAAGGTGGATAAATAAATGGATGGATGGAGAGAGAGGAAGAGAGAGAGAGAGAGATAGAAGAAAAGGAAAAGGGAAAGGGAAAGGGCCCTTGCTGATCCTCGGCTGTGAGTTGGTGTGACAGAGAGATTGAGCTGAATGAATTGTGTGCTGTGCCGTCATCAAATTCGAGACGTGAGTGCGCTGAGCTGTGTGCTGTGCATTGCGCCTTGTGATCTTACTCCGACAATCACACGCTGATCCGTGCGACGCATCGGCAAGAAGCTGAACCCTGAAGGTGATGTGATGCTTTTGACGACGTAACACTGCAACCTCAGTGCCAGAAGAACGCGGACCTCGGCTCTGTTGTGTCGGCGCGCCAAGGTCGATCGAAGAAATGCAACTCAAATACGCAAAAGAAACAGAGAACAGATGCGTGTGCGCTTCGTACTGTTGGTCTCTCGTGTCGCGTTGAGAGAGAAGAATCAGAAATGCGCAGCAATCCGACTCTTTTTGGCTTTCCTCAATCATCCATAGCCAAAAGTAGAGTAGCCAAGCTAGCTCCAGCTCCAACACAGTTCTTGGTCTTCCCTTTCCCACCACGACCGTCACTATAAGAGCGGCGGCAACACCACATACGAAGGAGAACCACGCTGCAAAACCAATCATGTCCGGCACAACACAGTGGGAAAACATCTACCATGGTCTCGATACTACACCAGGCAAACTCAGAATGTCCCAAGGAGGCCTAGGTTGGAAACCCTCCGTCGGCGAAGGTGGTACCATTACCATTCCTGCCGATCAGATGGCCTCTTTCCAATGGATCCGTGTTGCACGAAACTACCAGCTCGCTATTCACCTTAGCAAGGATCGCGAATCCCCTTCTCCAGCACAAGTCAATCCACGTCGCACCAACTTTGACGGTTTCACTCGTGAAGACTTTGACCGTCTCTCCACTCACATTCGTCAATACTTCAACAAGACACTCGAGACAACAGAGGTTTCAACAAGAGGTTGGAATTGGGGTCAGGCTAAGATCAGTAACCACGATGTTCAGTTCTTGGTTCGAGACAAGTTGGCGTTCGAACTTCCACTTTCGCATCTCGCCAACAGCAACATTGCAAAGACAGAGGTTTCTATGGAATTCTTGAATCCAGAGCAACAACAACCTGGTGCCAACACTGGCTCCTCAGATGCAAACGGATCCAAGTCCAGGCGTAACAAGGGGGATCAGCTTGTCGAGATGAGGCTCTACGTTCCCGGTCAAGCAGCCAAAGATGATGCCAGCGATGCCGGCAGTGCAGCAGCACCAGATGCGGATGACAACAACGAAGAAACAGCAGCCGAAGCATTCCATGAGGCTCTCAAGTCCAAAGCAGACATTGGTCAGGTTGCTGGCGACTCGATCGTCGTTTTCAAAGAAGTCCTCGTCCTCACACCACGTGGCCGTTACGATATCGATGTATTCAACACTTTCATTCGATTGCGAGGTAAAACTTACGATTACAAGATCCTCTACAGCTCCATGAACAAGCTCTTCCTCCTGCCCAAGTCGGATGAGATTCACGTCATGCTGGTCATTGGTCTCGACCCTCCCATTCGTCAAGGTCAGACCCGTTACCCTTACCTCGTGCTTCAATTCCCACGCGAAGAGGAGATGGATGCAGAACTCAACCTCGACGAGCAAACCATCCAGGAAAAGTACGACGGCAAGCTCAAAAAGCGATACGAAGAGCCCACTTTCCGCATCGTCACCAACATCTTTAAGGTTCTTTCCGGTCAGAAGGTCGCCACACCCACCGATTTCGAGTCGTCATCCGGTCAAACCAGCATCAAGTGCAACGTCAAGGCAGCAGACGGCAACCTGTATCCGCTCGAGAAGTCGTTGCTCTGGGTGTCCAAACAGCCCGTCTATGTTCCTTACTCCGAGATTCACCAAGCAATCCTTTCGCGTGTTGGTGGCGCCGTCGCTTCGTCCAAGACCTTCGATTTGCGTGTCGCCACAAAAAGCGGTACCGATCACACTTTCCAGTCTATCTCACGTGAGGAGCTGGATCGTCTCAAAGCTTGGTTGGCCGATCGCAAGGTGCGAATCAAGAACGAGATGGCAGAAGAGACTGGTGGATTGGCAGCAGCAGCCGCAGCTGGCTTGTTGAGTGATGATGATGAAGATATGGGAGGGGCAGGTGGTGCGGATGAGGATGAGGATAGTGAGGAGGATGCTGATTTCGCGGCGGATTCAGAATCGGATGGTGGTTCACCATCTGAGGCGGATTCGGACGACGATAGTGATGCAGGATACGACGAAGATGGAGATGATAGGCCGAAGAAGAAGCGAAAAGATTGATTTGTGCAGTATGTGCACTGAATGGTATTCACCCAGCAATTTTCAATCCGCAGTGGTCACATTGCATAGCATCTTCTGAATCACGCTTAGTAGCGCGCAATTCTGTGTTCGAAGTGATGGTCGACTCTATTGTCCCTCTTGTATGAATTCTATGTTGGAGTTTGCGTCGCAGTCAACCATCGACTTGTCACTTTCTCAACCCATGCTTTGTCGCGTAGAAGTGCCTCTACACGCTGCGTCAACCAATCGACATTACCCCAGAATCCACCGCTCCAACCTGCTAAGAATCTGACCCAACTCACCAGTGCAAGTTCCCAATCGTGCATTAGATCTTGCCATTCATATTTTGCGCCCTTGGGAAGATTCTTGATCAAGAAGGCATGGTAGGTTTTAAGCACTTTCTCTTCGCCTTTTGGTGAGTTGAGATGGTGGGGAGGGATAGAGGTGGTTAGGAATTTGGCGAGGTCTTGAACTCCGAGGCCTATTCCTACGTATTGAAAATCGTACATTGCCATTTGTTGGACGGTGGGGGAGAACGCCATATTTGCTGCCTTGACGTCTCCGTGGATAAGACTTAACCGAGTACGATCGAGGGGGTTGTTGAGACACCAATCGATAGCAAAGGGGAGATCGGAATTGGAATGGAGGCCAAGTTGACCCCAAGAGTCGAGGCGGGGGTTGATGGAGGAGAGTTCGGATAAGCGGGTTGAGAGGTAATGATACCCGCCTTGCTGCCATAGACCTTGACCTTGCCATGATTTGATTGCTGTTGAAGGTGGTGGACAGAACTGTGTTGTGGGTGGAAAGGAGGAGGTTGATTCGATATTCCAAGATCGTGCATGGAAGGTAGCCAACCATTCCAGAGCTTTTGTAACTTGACCATCGCTAAGGGTTCCTCTTCTTTCTGTCAAGACTGGATATCGAATAGCTAGATCTTCCAACACCAGTGTTTGCCCCTCTCCTTCTGCTGGGGATGAAGCAAACAATTGCGGAACATGACATCCACTGGATGGGGATGCAAAGATATTGGCAAAATCACGATAGAAATTCGCTTCCACCTTGTACGATAGCATCTTGCGTACATGTCCCTCATCATACTCACCCTTCTTAGTGGTAGAAGAGGGTGGTCGGATGGTTTTGACTATGAAGCTATTGTCCGATTGTTTGGCATTCGAGTCGTGATGGACGATGATGCGATAGATGTGGCCGTAGCCAGCCCAGAGTTCGGATAGATGGATCGCTTTGTTGATTTGCCAACCTGAAGGCAACAGCGGCTCGAGAAGGGTTTTGAGCTCGTCTTGCTTCATTCTGAATATTGAAGCTGCCTAGCAGACCGTTGTTGGGTGCAAGATTGCATCCGAGTTGGGTCGTGCAAGCTGTGTGAAGCTACATCCAGAAGGTCGGCAGAATGGATGAGGTTGGTTTTGGTCACGCTTGAGCCTCCACACTCAATATGATGCGTAAAGTGACACTTTGCAAGACGTTGATATGTAGATACATGACGATCTGACAGTCTATTACAACCCCGGAAATCCACGTGATGCGAGACACCTGTTGCGCGACCCTTTTTTGGCTGCAGACTGCGGTGTGTGTTTTTCTGAACAGGAGCCTCGCTTCGAACGCAGACCAACACTTGCAGTATGGTACGACGCTTCTTCCTGCTGCGGCCTGATGGACAAGTACAGAGATTTTCTGTCTAATGCAGGAGGAGGGGGAGCCGACAAGAGGATATGAACCTTACTATGCCCATGTTGGACTCGAAAGTGAGGGTCGTACGAGAAGGGGACGCTGTATTGTGCCGTAAATGGAAAGAGGACCGACTGACAGAATGGATGAGAAAGAATAGATGGTTGATCAACCAACGCCCACGGCCAACGAGAATTTTGGAGGCAGCACACGGCAGTATCGTCTCTCCCTCTTCTTGTAACGCTCGTGCAGCACTTTGCATGACATCACTTGAGTTCAGCTCTGATGCTGTTCGAAAGTCTAAGTTCTCGAATTGTGACAGGTGCGGGCGTTGGTGTGGGTGCGTTGCCTCTTTTGGGCTCAATTGAATGTTCAGGGTCCATCTCGTTGCCCGTTTCCGCTGGTTCAGGCTCTAGGAAAGGGAGGAACTGGCACAGGATAGAATCTACTGTTTTGCGCTGGCAAACTTTGGTTAGAATAAAAGACTCATGGACACTTTGACCTTCTCTCTTCCTCCTCATCAACTTCATCATCATCATCGCCAACCAGTCAACGACCTCAAGATCCAACCTTACCCTCTCGACAACGCTTTCATCTGGACCAAACATCACAGCAAAGCCAGCCACCATATCAGCACCAAACGAATCTTGCTCTTCACCATCACCACCACCAATACTATCACGATCGAAACCTCAAGTATGTTCCACGGATCTAACACACGACTCAACGCTGCCGGACTTGCTCCTGAGCACTCGAAGCTCCTCCCAGAACGTCAGCCTAAGGATGATGAAGCTAACCTCCTCCAATCTCTTCACGAAGTAAGTGAATCTTGTCGCACCGTCACATGGTCGTTAGGCTTCTGAGAAAACATCAACTGACCCGAAGCATTCTTTTGGTTGCACACTATGACAGCTCTACACCTCGGACTCGCCCAGCGATGCTTGTTTCTCTATCTTTGCCAACGAGGCTATCCTCACTCTGCCCACTGGTGACGTAGTTGTCGGACCCAACGGCATCAAGTCGAAATTTGCCGAGCTTCTGGCACCTTACACTCAACGCACACTTCGTCAGCGACTTCTTGTTACACCCGAGTCGCTTCCTCACCGTACGATTGTACTTGACCACATGCTCAGTCTCTCATCTGCTGACTCGGATGCAGTCAAAACCGTCCACTCTCTCGTAGTGATCAAGCGCAAGGTTCAAGATGGCAAGATCTCTTCGCTCACTGAAGAAGAAGGTCATCGTAAAGCAACTGCACCTTTGGCAGCTCGTGCAGCTGCAGCCAACAGCTTTTACTCTCCCACCGACGCACAACTCAGTCCAGTCACTTCAAAGCTCAACTTGGCAAAGCGAAAACATCACATGAAGGCCAAACCAACAGCACTTTTCGCTAACCGATCAGGACTGAGACAAGCTGTCATCCCAGGCTCTCCAGCACAGAGTACTGGCACAAATGCCGATATGGAGTTTTAAACCCCTTCTCCCCTGTTCGGTGATGTTTTGTGTCTGCTTTGTTGCTTTGCTGGTTCGTAGTTTCTGCTTGCATCCTATCGGTTTCTGTCTCGTATCATTTTCTCGTCATTGTTGTTTTGTATATACACCGAATACAGGCTGCTCCTCCGTGTGCAAACTTCGAGTCGCAAGATGGCTGTTGGGCATACCGACATCAATGTTATCATCCTCAAAGAATTGCTTGCGCTGAAGTGCTGTACTGGAGGTTGTGTGTATGAGTGAGTAGAGTATGTTCGATTTTGACACGCCCGACCAGCTTCTAATCGGGATACAAATTTCACCGATCGATGAATGGATAAATTGACGTGGAAAGTGCACGCGCCTGTTCTCCGAGTGTCGGGATTGCCGCATGCACGAGCAGAACCTATTTCTTTTGAGAGTTGACAGCTCACTCCACCACTACCACCACCAGCACCACCACTCATCACCCTCATACTCACTTTGCTCGCTTCGCTAGAGCTTCTTTCGTTCGAATCGCGTACGGTCACAGACAGCACGATCTATCGCCCAAGTGTCCTCAGCTCTTCAAGAGCTCTTACTCTCTCATCATGCTGCACGGCTTCAACATCCTCCGGCAACAATACTCCAACCTCGCCAAGCCAGGCGGAGGCAACCAATCTGCTATCAACACCATTCAGACCCTTGCGGATCGACTAGTCAAAGCAGATGAAAATCAACTATCCATTGAAGATCGTAGAGCTGCCGTACTTGCGCTCAAAGGTCTTAGCAGAGATCATAACCGAGCCGTGGGTCAACATGCACTCCCCGCTTTGCTCAAATCTTTGCAAAGAGATGCGAAGGATGAGGATACAGCAAGAGCCTTGATCGAATGCTGCATCACTCTGTGTGAGGTGCAATCTCCAGAAGCTGCTGCCGCTGCTGCTTCTCATACTTCGGGTCCGAATCAGCCACCAGCACAGAAACAAAGAAAGCCGCAAGATCAAGGTCCACCTTCAGGACTTCAGCATACTGACGTCTTTTTGGAGGAGCCTGGACCGTTGCATTGTCTCTTGCCTCTTCTTGCACCTGATCGTGCCTTCTACACCCGCTTCGCCTCGCTTCAGCTTCTCGGCTCGCTGCTTCGCAACCGTCCACATCGAGTCCAGGATCACGTTCTTGTAGCACCAGGTGGATGCGGTGCTATCCTCGAATGCTTGGCAGAAGGCGCCGGTTCCTCCGCAGAGATCGTCCGTAACGAAGCATTGTTGCTCCTCCCGCATCTCGTCTATGGCAATGCAGACATCCAGAAGCTCGTTGCTTTCGAAGGCGCTTTCGAGAAGCTTCTCGATGTTTGTGCCGCCGAGGGAAGGATCGAAGGCGGTGTCATCGTTCAAGATGCTCTCGATGGTCTCGAAGCACTTCTCAGATACAATGTCTCGAACCAGAATTACTTCCGCGAAACACTCTCCATCCCCATGCTCGCTCCGTTGCTCTTCTATCCGCCTGGTCCACCCAACAACGAATTCCCTTCAAAGCATGCCGAGCACGAATATGCACGTCAGCTCGAAGCTTTTTGCTTCCAGGACTGGGATCATCAGAAGGTAGTCAACGCCAAGATCGTGCTTGATATTGCTGGTTTGCTCATCGGTGGACAGGGTGACGCACGTCGTGCCAATCAAGCTGCGCTGCTCCAGTGCGGTATGACAAAGTGTCTGCTCGATTTAGCTTTGGGTTCGACCGCACCTGCGAGTCTCAGGGCTCAAGCATTGCATGTCTCGGCTTCGCTGATGCAGGCTTCGAGAGCTAATCAAGATCTGCTTTCGTCTTTGCTGGTGCAGCCGATCAAGGTTGTTCAGCCACCCAAGCCCGAAACTCCCTTGGAGGGCCAGGAAGGACAGCAGCACCAGCAGGGTCTTGCACAGGATCCTGCCTTTGCTCAAACAGAACCCTCATTCACTCGATTGGAACCGCGACCCGCCGCTGTCTGTCTTGTGGAGGCCGCAATCGGCACTTCGGGTGCTAAGGGTGGTCTAGGCTTGAGGGGAGCTGCTATTGCTTGCTTCCGTTCTTACGTCGCCGATAACATGGATGCTCGCCTTGCCATCATCAACGGAATGATCCCAGACTCTTCTTCTGCTGCTGGTGAGGACAAAGAAAAAGCGACCTCAGCTGCTGCAGCTGCACCTGCTGGCAAAGTCCTTCTCGAAGGCATCACTCAAAGCCCATCGTCGCAAGCCACTTCAGAACACGCTGATGCTTACAAACATCTCATCTCGGCCATGCTCTTCTCCTACCTCTTGCGTGGAAGTGAGACCGCCAAAGCAGCCGCACGTTCCATCGCCATTAACCCGGACGGCACCATTGTCAAGCACATCCGTGCTGAGCAGGAAGGTGAGGATAATGACGATGATGATGATGACGACGACGATGCGCCCTCTTCCCTCATCCAGGTTGTTGTTGGCAACCTGACTCTGTCGGAACGAGAGCTCGCAGATGCAGTCCGAAAGGAACGCGCCTCAGCCATGGGCGCTACTGTCTCATCCACCTCTTACTCTGCTGCCGATTGGACGCGGATCATGGTCGGCTACCTCGTCCTACTCTCCACTTGGCTGCACGAGTCTCCGTTGAGTGTACGAGACTTCCTTTCCGAATCAGCCACGCTCCAGGCCGTGATCCAGCCTGTAGCCCAATCTTCAGGTGTGGATCCACTCATTCAAGGCCTTGCAGCATTCCTGTTGGGTGTGGCGTACGAGTTCGACACAGATCCAGGCAAAGTCGCCGTCACCCGCGCCACCATGCATCCCATCCTCCACTCTCGAATCGGAGCAGATCAGTTTGCCGTACGCATCTCTCGCATCTCCGACGATGTGCGTTTCCGAGAAGTAACCCCCGACATACTTGAGAAACTCATCTTTGTCGAAGAGCAATCCGAAGCAGATGAACTTCGTGCCAAACAACAAGCCGAAGCCAAAGCCGCTGCTGCTGCGGCTGCCCAAGCTGCTGCGACTCAAGCTGCTGCTTCCGCCGACGGCTCTAACGCTACTTCCACTTCTGCTGACGCTGGAAAGGCGGAGGATAAGGCGAAGACGGACGAAGAAGCGGCGGACAAAGATTTAGAAGTGAATGGTTTGGGCCATCTCTCCAAACGTCGTCGTGCAGGTCTTTGGTTCGATTGGAGCTTTGTTGAGTTCTGGCGTGCAAACTCTACCCTTATCTCCAAATCGATTACGGTTGATCCGGCTAGTAGTTCAGCTAAAGAAGCTGCGCTACCAGCTGAATTACTCGATGCTCAACGTCAGGCAGAAGCACTACGAGACACAGTCGCAAAGCAGACTCGCGAGATCGAAGTACTCGAGAAGAAACTCGAAGAACTAACCCAATCCAATACAAAACAGGTCGAAGAACTTCAATCCCAACTCAACTCCGCACGCGAAGAGGTCGCAGCTCATGCTCCCAAGCTTCAAGCGATGCAGACGGAATTGGAACAGCTCAAATCTAGCCATGCAACGAGTTTGGGCGAAGTTCAGAGTAAACATGACGAACTCGTCCGATTGCTTGATGAGACGAAAGCTAGGGAGGAGGAGAGTCAAGCGAAAGTACTACAGCTTACTTCTGAAATGGCGAGGATTTCAGCCGGAAAACCATCTCAAAAGGACTTCGCAGCTCTACAGAAGGCGAATGATGAGCTCAAGAAGAAGTGCGACGATCTTGTTGCTGCTTCCTCCTCTGGAGAAGGAAAAGGTGGAGTGGCGGTGAAGGATTTGATGGAGGCAAGGGAGTTAGCTGATACCCGGGCGAAACAGATTGCTGAACTTGAAGCTAAGCTTGCTGGTGGAAATACAAGTACAGTGTTTGCAGCTGACGATGAGGTGCAGGAGAAATTGGAGGCTGTTTTGAGGGAGAAAGCTGAACTAGAAGCTAGACTTTCCAGTCTTAATGCGGATAAAGGTGATCTTGAGAGCAGGGTTAAGGAGCTTGAAAAAGCAGTGGTGGAGAAGAAACAGTTGGAAGAAAAGGTAGCTGAACTCGAAAAGCAGAGCAAGCAACTGGAGGAAGTGACGAAGGAGAAATCAACTCTTGAGCAAAAAGTGGCTCAACTTGAGAAGCAGATTTCCAGCTCTAAAGCTGATTCAGAAACCTCTTCTACCGAGCAGAGCAAGCAGCTGAACGAGTTGAAAAAGGAAAAGTCTGTCCTCGAAACTAAGCTTGCAGACCTGGAAAAGGTGACTAAAGAAAAGTCAGAGTTGGAGAAAAAGCTAAAAGATCTCGATAAACTCACCAAAGCCAAATCCGAACTCGAGAAAAAGCTCAAAGACCTCGACAAAGTCAGCAAGGAAAAGTCAGAGCTGGAGAAGAAAGCCAAAGACTTCACCAAGGAAAAAGCGGAACTCGAAAGAAAACTCAAGGATTTCGAAAAGCTGACTAAAGAAGCTAGCCTCAGCAAGGCAGAGTTGGACAAGAAAGCCAAAGAAAAAACCGATCTCGAGAAGAAGTTGCAGAAGCTGGAGAAAGAACTACAGACAAAGGCGTCCAAATCTCCAGCAGATGATGAATTGGAAAAGATCAAGAAGGAAAAAGACGAGATCAGCAAAGAGAACGAAGACCTCTTGGTCTTGTTGGAGGAATTGACACAGAAGAGGAAGAAAGATAAAGCAAGGTTGAGAGAGAAAGGTGAACAAGTCAGTGACGACGATGATGATGATGATGATGTAGAGTAAAGTAAGAGAAAAGTTCGCGGGCGAAAGGGGAACTCTGAATGCGAATGGCAGTCATGATCTCACGTTGAATCCCTTCTGACTTCTGTGCTTGTCAGACTGATGATAAGAAGGTCTCAGGTGATCAGAGGGAGAATGAGCGAGTCTGAGCGAGATTGAGCTTTCAAAACGCAACGAAACAAGTACTGTGACCCTTGAGTTCTTGCACAACAACGAACCACAAACACACGCGCGCACCATAAATGGAATGTAGGAATAGAAAACGCTTAAAAATTGTATGCCAAAAAGATGTACGGAAGGAGGAGGATGAAAACAGGTCGAGACCGTCCCAGTCGAATATCTTCCATCCTACAAGCGGATGAGACAGAGGGATGGGTCCGAGGAAGAAGAAGAAAGAAGTAGTGGAAGTCGAAAAACATCACCTCCTCGAAGATGCGTTGCAGCAAGAGCATACCAGAGACCAGCTCCAAGGGCCGCTTCTAGAAGCACCGCATCGACAAGAAAGGACAAGGCGAGGGAAAAGATGGGGAAATGCTCGAGCGTGTATGCATGGAGAGTAAGAAGAGTGGCGGCGAACGGTAAGGCACACAAAAAAGAGATAGAGAATACAGTTCCGAAACCGATGCGAAGCGCGGAGATAAGCAAACAGACAAGAGAAGAAGAGGGGGAGATGCAAGGTTATGTTGATACACAGGATCTTGTTCGTGAGTCTCAGCAGTGAGTGGCGAGACCCTAGGCGTTAGAGTTGTCGTTAATGGTAGAGAGAAAGAGAGAGAGAGAGAGACAAAGGAACTGGCGATTGTGACTCTGAGACTATGCGCAGGACACGGTGCTCGCTGAGGAGGCTTGCAAATTCGACGTCGCGCTTGATGGCTTGATGTCGACATCCTCATCCTCGTCGGCCTCGGAGAGTGAAGCCGAGTCTAGTCCCATCTCCATCAGCAGGTCATCGTCAGAGAGATGAGACGAAGGCTGGCCAGCGTTGTCACGAGCATCTGCAGGGGCAGAAGCATGGGCGATTGCTTTGGCCTTAGCGTTCATCCTTCGACCAGCGCGAACATCCTTGCGTGGAGCAGMAGCAGCAGCATCGGTGCGCTTCTGGTCAGAGGCGAGCTCGTTAGCGCTAGGGCCGACGCCCATCAACGACATACCAGCAAGAAGCAAGACAGAAGCCAGAGTGCTGGGTGCTTTGCCAGTGCTGTTGTTGGACATCATCATGCCGTGGTGTCGAGACTGGCTGCTCTCCATCGAGGACGACGAAGCTGTCGAGGGTGAAGAGGGAGCAGAGGCGCAGGGGAAACGATAGTCGAGGCCAAGACCCATGCTCGAAGTGGAAGCCTTGTCGTTACCAAGCTGCTGCAGCTGCTGCTGCTGCTGGGGCGCAGACCGGTTGCGCAGAGCGTTCTCAGAGAACATGGCTAGAGTTGGCGTCTTGGACAGGTCAAAGCCACTGTGAGAGGCATCAAGCATCATGCCCGCATTGGTAGCATCGCCCAAGGTGAACTTGGACAAGGGCGACTCCGGCAGAAAGAGTGGAAGCTCGGCGCCCTGAACACCCCGGAAAGGCATCGAAGGAACGCCTAAGTTGTTCCAGTTCTGCGAATCATCCATGCCGGTTGCGACAGGCACAGTGTTGACGGGCATGGCAGCTTGAGCCGCGGCAGCAGCTGCGTCAGCGCGGAGCGCGTCCAGCTGCGAGAGCAGTTCCCTCTCACGCTGCAGAGAAGCGGCGAGATCGGATTGAGTGCGCTGAAGCTCAGCAGAGGCATTGTCGCCTTCCTTCTGGCTTGCTGGTACGGGTCCAGTGGAAGCGCGAAGCATGACCTGCGACTCGGGAGCGGGTGTACCCTCGGTTTCATCAGCAGTAGGAGCAATGGAAGCTCCCTTCTTCGAGATGACCTCCTCGAGGCAGAGGCGGGCCATGGGATCTTCATTGGCAAGAACCGAAGCGAGCTGAGTCGAGTCGATGAGCTCAGAGCCAGCGTCTGAACCAGCGATGGCCTCCCACATGCGCCAAACGAGCATCGAGATTCCCTTGCACTTGATCTCCATCTCTTCGAACTGCTCACGCTTGCGCTGTCGGGAGAGGAAGGCGGCAGCGCGATTCTTGACTAGACGAGCCTCACGCTTGGTGAGACCCGAGGTGTCGGGAGGGACGAAGAGGCTGGAGTGCTTGGCCGAGGTGTCGATGACGGGGAAGGGCTTGCCGGACTCGGTGACATGAGAGGCGGAAGGAGGAGGACGTCGCTGGCCAGATTGTCTTGAAGATTTCTTGTTGGCTTTGACGGCATCGTCCGAGGCACCGGGCGTGCCGACGGTCGAGGCAGAGTCGAGAGAAGCTTCAGTCATACCCTTTCGCTTGGAGCCTCTTTTTGCGGAAGCAGGTCGAGAAGAAGCCTCCGAGGTGGAGCTGGGCGAAGGGACCGAACAGAGCGATTCGGCATCAGACAATGTGAAACGCCTGTCAATGGCATGAGTAGCATACGTGGGCAAACTCATACTTGAGACCATGGGCTGAGATCCAGGGAAGGCAGAGAAGTTAGAAGCCATGTTGGGGGCAAAGAGGTCGACACCGGGCTCCATCTTGACCATGTGGCCAGATGGACTAGGCTTCCAAAACGTGTTGAGGTCCTGGGCGCCGTACATGCCAGGCTGCACAAGCATGGGGGCAGAGTTGCCCGAGCCGTCGAGAGCAGCCATAGCTGCGTTGGGCACAAAAGGACCAGTCAAGTTGCCTGCAAACATGGGCTGGAATCCAACAGAGCCAGGGTGTTCTGCCGAGAAATGGTGGTCGCCAAAGTTGTGTGACATGCCGATGTGTCGGGACGCGTCTGTGGGGGCCCAGGATGGAGCATGCGGAGACGAGGAAGGTGCTGAGAAAGTCTGGGCACTGGGAGGCGACGAAAAGGAAGGCGAGTTGGTGATCATCGTGTGAGGTGTCGGATTGGGAGGATGTTTGTTGAGACGGAGTGAGAAGAGAGTATGGCGATAGATATGCAAGGGCTGAAGAGAGGATGCTCGCTTTGACTACCGGAGTACAAGGCGAAAGCAAATGAGAGAGATGATTCGCTCCAGAGCGAATGAAGGATCAAGTGAGTCTTGAGAAGGAGAAGGGGCCGGGAAGCTGATGGAACCAGTCAATCAGCTAAGGTTGGTGCGTGCAGAGATATCAGACAATGAAGTTGACGTCGCAGCGAAGCCGGCAAATGGAGTCAAGGCTGTATGAGGATCGAAGCGAGGCGAGACGAGACGAGACAAGACTATTGTTGTCGGATGACGAGACTTGAATTGCCGAGAATGAATGCAAAGGCGTATGTCGAAAAGCTAGCTTCAAGCTGAGCTTCGAGATGAGGTGAAGTGAGGTGGGCTGAAAATGAAGAGATCGCGAACCAAGCGCGATGAACTAGGACGTTTGAATGTGAATGCAATGAGCAGCAGCAAGATGTGGATGAGTTTCGTGATGATGCCGGTATCCAAGAAGTTGCCGAAGTGGGAAGATGATAAGGTGTTGGCGAGAGACAAAAGATGAAGATGAACGACGAGAAGAAAGGTGGGATCAATAGCAAAATGGGAAGGGGGAGGGGAAAACGATGATGGTGATGATGGTGATGAAAGGAGCGATTGAGGGTGTGGTTAGGCAGTGGGAATGGGGAACGGAGCTACGGTAGAAGCGACAAAGGGGCGATACAATWCAATACAATACAATACTACAGAGTCTCGCGCGTCTTCGCTAGTCGCACTGTTGCGTTCACCGCCTTCCGACTGCGATCTAGCAAGAAAAGAGGTGTCTCAGAGGCGCATCACATTGCAGAGAATAAGCTTGCTTCCTTGATCGATTTCCGAACTCAGTTCTGATTCGTATCTTGACTCTCCTTTTGCCCGTCGCCACCTTACTGCAGTCACAGAAGAGTGTGTAGAGTGCATGTATGCGCGAATGTGTGCGTGAATGTGTGTGTGTATCTGAGAGTGTGACTTTGGAAGAGGGACCGAGGCGAGCAAGAGCGTGGGATCAAAAAGTGCAAGGAGCAGCGACCGTCCTCTAAGCTCGCGTGCCATTTGGTGTGCACTTTGCCTGTCAAGTGTGATCCTGTCAAAAGTTGTATTTCGGTTTCACTCCGATATGCACCTTGCATTGATTGGGCAAGCGCCGCTGCTAAACTTCAATTCAGTAAGTTACGACGACATGTGCACCTTCCGCTTTGCAGAATATGGAAAAAGCGAGTGGAACCAATTTCAGGGGGCTTGTAGTGAGACTTGTATTTGGCATTTCAAGGGTTCACTTCAAAAACCCTGAAGTTGTATGGCTTTGCAAAGTTGTTCGATTCCGAGCTCTCGTGTAAGTTTCAGAGTTGGTCTTTTTCTCTTTCTTGTCTCTCTCGCTTTTCTCTTTTTTTTGTTGATCAGTTTCCTTCCCGGTCAACCCGTCTCATGTTGCAACCGAAGCTGGTCGCGCGCGCCGCGCCCCCCGCGTCCCTTTCTGCCCTTTCCTTTCCTTTTCCCTTTCGCCCCGACCCCTTTTTCGCCTTCAGAACTGGAGTCTTCTTGTGTAACACTTCCTTTTCTTTGTTCATTTGCATCGCCTTTCATTCAAATTGGCCGGCACAGAATACAGTAACAAAGTTATCGTAACCGTTGTGATGCTTGTGTGGGCGGTGCGGAAAAGCTTTCCCGTTGCGCCTCCTTTGATCTCATTTCCCACGCCGGGACCTTGTCCGTTCACCGATGGATGGCGGGCGGTGGCGCTTGCCTCGTTCTTTCGACCGGCTCCCTCAAATCAAAGTCAATGAAAACCATACTGCACTACTTACCACTCTGTCACTCATTTTCACAAAATTATGAGGGAGAAGGAGAGGCCGCGTGTCGTCGCCGCGACGATCGCAATCCTAGACTCTCTTACTCTACGAAGATCGAGAAGAGCCTAGTTAAGTTATAGCGAGTTCACGAGGGGTCTGTCTGCAGTTTGTACGATCCGATCGTTTCAATAGCGCCTTCGCTTAGACTTGACTCTCATACAACATTCGTACGCTTAGACTTGCACTGAGCATGCCACCTTGCTGCAACCTTGCTGCAACCTCAGAGAGGCGAGCGATTCAAACTGCTCCTTTCTTTTCGGGGGGCTAACCCTCGCGATGCGCTGATGTGACACAACGCGTGTCAGAAAGCCGAGAGACAGAGAGAAAGAGAGAGAGTCTCGAAGCGAGGAGCAATTGAGTGAACCAACGGTTCAGCTATGATTTGACACTCGCTCTCGCTCTCGCTCTCGCTCTCGCTCTCTCGCTTTTTTGGCTCTCTTCAGCCCTCGCCTTGGCCTAGTGTAAATTGCGAGCGAAACGCATGTCAGAAGTCGCTTAAGCCGCTCATGCTTCGGCCCCTTACCATCCGTCTTTTCGCTTTGGGACAATCGATCCGTCACTTCTAGCTTGGACCGATCGATCGACCCTCTTCCGCCTTTTACGCACGAAAGTAAGGTGGTCATTGAGAAGAGGAGAGGGTCCAGCAAAATGTCCCTCTATTTGGAAAACCCGACAACGCTTTACGGTCAACATTGATCACCGACAGCGGAGTCTTACCACACTGCCTTCTTCATGGAACAGTTCATGTTTGTTACTCACGACTGTTGCTGGGCCTCCAGAGCACTGTGGACAGCAATCAGCGCCTTGTTGCACTGAACTGGAACAAGACGATACAGTCAGCCGAAAAGGTAGCACTGAGACTAGAGCGTCCCAATCCTCAAAAAAAGGAGACTGCGGGAACTGACGCGTAAGATCGGAAAAATCAAATGCCCGATGAGATACACCTTTTTCAATGATAGATGATTACATAATACAACTCAGCAATTCTGGTCCGCGTTGCTTCACATCCGTCTTTGCGAACTGATGCAGCAGCAGCAACCAAGTTTGTGGACCCTCTCGTAACAAGATTCATCCATCACCACGCCTCTTCAGCATCTCAACCAGATCTGCGCTGATCCTTGATCTCGACGAACCGCGCTGCAGCCATTCAAGGCAACAGAGGCTTTCACAGCCTTGATCTCATATACCGCTCCCATCGTCCACCTTTCTGATTGTCACTTCATCATGGTTCGCGTCATCATCAAAGGTGGTGTCTGGAAGAACACCGAGGACGAGATTCTCAAAGCTGCCATTTCCAAATATGGCATCAACCAATGGGCGCGTATCTCTTCGCTCTTGGTCCGCAAGACCCCGAAGCAATGCAAGGCAAGATGGTACGAATGGCTCGATCCATCCATCAAGAAGACCGAGTGGTCTAGGGAAGAAGATGAGAAGCTTCTTCATCTCGCCAAGCTCATGCCCACACAGTGGCGCACAATAGCTCCTCTTGTCGGCAGGACCGCCAACCAGTGTCTCGAACGCTATCAGAGGCTTCTCGACCAAGCTGAGGCGCAAGACAATCAAGCAGGCAGTAGCTCTCTCGGTCTCACTGGCACGGGCGAGGCGGTACCCAGCGCCGATGATGTTCGCCGTCTTCGACCCGGTGAGATCGACCCTGATCCGGAGACCAAGCCTGCAAGACCTGATCCCATCGACATGGACGAAGATGAAAAGGAGATGTTATCCGAAGCGCGAGCTCGTCTCGCCAACACACAAGGCAAGAAAGCCAAGCGTAAAGCAAGAGAACGTGCACTGGAAGAAGCGCGTCGTCTGGCCATGCTGCAGAAGCGTAGAGAGCTCAAGGCTGCCGGTATCACCATGAAGCAAAAGCCAAAGAAGGGTGCGATCGACTACAACGCTGATATTCCCTACGAAAAGAAGCCTGTTCCTGGATTCTACGACACAAGCGCAGAAGCATCCAAATCATACCAGGCACCCGTTGGAAAGACGTTGCAGCAGCTCAATAGCAGAGGCGCGGCGCCTGACGATCCGACTAAAAACAAACGTCAGAGGGAGGCTGAGGAGAAGAACAAGCAGGCTAAGCAAGCCATGGCAGGTCGAAACGAAGAGCAGATCCGTAAGCTCAAGGAAGCTGAGCAAATCACCAAACGACGCAAACTCAATCTCCCGGCAGCACAAGTTGGCGAAGACGAACTGGAAGCCATTGTCAAGATTGGTCAGGCAGGAGAACGTGCCCGCTCCCTCGTCGAAGATGGCTCCAGCGATGCCACCGAAGGCTTACTCGAGAAATACTCGGCTCTCGACTCGGCTCAAACTGCTCGAACACCTCAGGTAGCAGCTCACGATGATGCAGTCATGAGGGAGGCTCGTAACCTTCGCCTGATGTCTTCGACACAGACACCTCTACTTGGCGATGCCAACATCGACATGCGGTCGTCTCAGTCGACCACCGATCAGGCTCCTGGATCTTTCGTGCCTCAAACACCAAATCCGCTTCTGACGCCTGGTTTACGGAACGGACGCAATACAGATGTCGACGGTAAAGCCCGATCCATAGCAGGTGCTAGTACACCACAAAGGACGCCGTTGCGCGATAGTCTAGGACTCAACGTGGAAGAGAGAGGATCGGCGGGCTTCGAGACCCCAAGAGACCTCAGGCGTGCGCGAAACATGGCTCAGTCTCATCTTAGACAGGGATTGTCTTCATTGCCGGCGCCAAGGAATGATTTTGACATCGTCGTGGACGACGAAGAGCCTGAAGCTGAAGAAAGTTCGAGCAGGCTGGAGGATGGCGTAGCGCTCAGCGAAGAAGATGCAGCAGAACGCGATGCGAGACTGGCACGTCAAGCGGCTGAAGAAGAGGCAAAAGCGGAAGCAAGGAGGAGCCAAGTAGTGCGACGCAATCTTCCACGACCGGCAGAGGTCGATCTGGCGCGCCTGGCTAAGCAGATTGAGTCACGCTACCATGATCGTGTAGAAATGCTGGTGGCACGGGAGACGGCAAAGCTGTTGCACCACGACGCCAACATGCACCCCATTCCGGGAGGTAAGCACCCTGAACCAGAGTCGGTGCAGCTGGAGGCACTCTCAGATTCGTCGCTGGCCGCAGCGAGAGAATTGATGCGTGCAGAGCTGGCCAATCAAGTCGGATTTCCGGGCGCCAACGAGGAGGCACTGCGACGCCTGGTTGGAGCTTCGCTAGACGATGACGAGGAAGCGCTGAATCAATTGGAGGCGGCACTGAAGCAGAGATGGGCAAATGAGAGGAGCGACAAGTCGAAGCTGGTCGGGCACTTGACAGAAGCGCGTCAAAGGATGGCGGAAGCTGCTTCGCAAGCCTCGAAGGGGGAGAAAGTGCTCATGAAAGTGTTGGGAGGTTACAAGGCGCGAAGCGAGGCGCTCTGCTCTTCGACCAAGGAGCAGTTCAAAGCGTTGGAAGAGGCCGCGATTTTGCGCGAGACATTCGAGAAGCTGCATCGGGAGGAACAGGGAGGCAAGCTAGAACGCCTAGACTCGCTGCGGAAAGAAGTGGATCGTTTGGCAAGTCGTGAAGGTCTAGCCCAAAGCGCGTATAAGGCACTCGAAGAGGAGAGGAATGTGTTGCAGGAGGAATGCGAGACGCTCGAGATGGAGGTCAACATGCGCGAGGCTGAAGCGCTGAATGAAGCTGCCTTGTCTCAATGACAATCTGCGCTGTTGTAGTAGCATGAATGGAATTCAACTTGGTCGGCAAATGGCTTGTCATGCAACATCTCGCTCAGGGGACTGCCGTAGCTCGGCTCGGTCTTGCAATCCTGTTGTTTGTGCAGCTCTCCATTGTGCTAAAAGAACAAGTTTCAGCGTCAAGTCCCGTCTTGCTTGGATCGTTTTGCAGGTTCTCATGCTAAGCAGCCATCGCCGCCGTCGGGTCCTGTCTTGAGGTTGTGGCGCTAGAGATTTTACATTAGCGCATTTCTTGTTTGCGGCATTACAGTAGATAGATGCCTCGATTCATGGGCCTGCAGCAGCACATCTCATGGCGAAAGTGCAACCGATTCTCTGCTGATCTTATCCATCTCTTGTCACGACAGTAGTTGGGCTCACGCGGGGTCGACTCAGACGGAACAGCCGAGAAGTGAAGAAATATCACTTTATCTCAGGTACGAGCCTAGCAATTGGGCTCGGGTGCTAACTGCGCTACAATGATCACGGGCGAGCTTAGACAACCAAGGCTCCAGATGAATTGCCCTTTTTCACGACCACTCAGGGACAAAGAAGACTTAGACTCCGACACTACGAAGCCGTTGCTAACTCGGCCTTGGCGGCACTTCGGACAGTTGGCACAACGCTAGAGAAAAGCATGCGATTGGTTGCCGCTTGAGTTCAAAGTTCGCTTTTATGATTGAGCAAAGCGAACCACATAGACGGAAGAGCCGATCAAAAAGCCGCCGAAGAAAAGGTGACCTTGCCCATCACAATCTGGTAAGTTAAGACGCAGAGAAAGCGTGAATTGGAGCCAGCTGGAGTATCAAGGCAATGCAGGGTCGTTGTGCGGATGCCCTTCACGGGCTTTCAGCGGTAGCCTTGTAGTTGTGTTGCCTTCTGTTGCAGCACGAAAAGCTGCGAAAGCCGAAGCATGGCACGCGTAGTCACATTTGTGCAAGGTAAGTGAGAAGAAATTTTTTTTTTTATCTGATCCGAATGCATCTATTACAAGCCCGCTCGTTCTTGGCAAAAAAAATTTCAACAGACTTTTCGCCCGGATGAAAGGAGAACTTTAGTCAAAGCGGAGCTTTCTGAACCGTGTTTTTGTTTTTCTGCGCTTCGACCTTGCCCAAAGTTGAAAGCAGGAGAATTTTGTTAGTTTTTTAACCGGTTTATCCCTCTTATCAGATCCGCGCAATCTGATGAAAGAATATGATGAAAAACCTAGCAGCAAGAGAACAGAGCAGTACAGTCGTGAGTACAGAATGACACAAAAGCGTGAGCGTGGGCACGGCCACTCCTGACTAGCCTTATTCCCGAGCTGACAAGAGTCGCTCTCGCTTCGTTCCAGTATGATCGCATCTCTTGATCAGAGAAAGCCTCGTTCGACAAACATCCATTTTGTCCCAGCTGCACATTTCTCCATTGTCTGTCCGAGTGTTTCCCCCTTCGGCTCATCGTCGCATCATGTCATTGGCTCGCGTTTACTTCCCGCTTGCAGGTCTCGCCACTCCAAGACCATGCGTCCATATGTTGTATCAAACTTCTGCAAGCCATTCCGCTCTGCATCCTTTATCTGATTTGTTCCTTACTTGCCTCAGGCCCGCGGTTTTCGATTTTGGCTCCTCTTACCTGCAGCGCATGAAGTTCACTTTTGTCTTCCCTTGGCCTCTTCTTTGCATCCTGCATTTCACCCTGCGTCCTGCAATCTCGCCTCTGTGCCTGAAGGGTACGAAGAGAGAGAGAAGAGATAGAGAGAAAAGTTTTTCACCCGAACTTCTCCGGTGGTTCGCTCTGAGTTTCAGTTCTACATCTTTCCTTTCATGGCTCGTTCGCACAGACTTCTCTCACCTGATTCTCGCTTGCGGATCATCATCCAGTCTCGTGCAAGGGAGCACACAATAAGCTTTTTGTCTGAACCGATGCCCTGTCCTCTCACATCCTCGGCTAACACACACGAGGTCGATTCATCCCTCGCTTGACCTTCTAGCACGATCCTCCTTCTGTCCGCCAACGTGAATCAGGTTCGGAAGCTCGTGCCCTATTTAATTCTCTCGATCTGATAAGGTTTTTTCCCTACTTTCAACGTGTCCAGTCCACCTTTCTCGATACGACTTTCCCCCTCTCCCCCTTCCCCCCCTCCATCAACCTCGTTCTCATCTTGGACACTTCCTTCTCCTTGTCCTTCACCTTCAACTCCAACACCATCAACAATGTCGCAGACTCCCGACGTCGAGCACGTCGAGCGCGACGAGCACTGGGATGCCAAGCGAGTCGAAGAGAAGCATCTCACCGGCGAGAAGCAGATCGGTGTGCTTGCTGCTGAAGCTGGTCGAAGTGTCGCCGATTGGACCCTTTGGGTTGGTATCTTGGGTATCGCCCTCGTTGCCTACCTCGCCGGTCTCGACAACAACACCATGTACGCTTGGCAGACTGCTGCCACTTCCGAGTTCAACGACTACCCTGCCTACACTTCCATCGGTATCGTTCAAGCTGTTCTCATTGCCGTCGGCAAGTTCCCCATCGCAAAGCTCGCCGATGTCTTCGGTCGTGCACAGGCATACTTTATCTCCGTGTTTTTCTGGGTGATCGGCTTCATCATCATCGCTGTCTCCCAAACCACCCGCGATGTGGCCGGTGGCACTGTCCTTTATGCAATCGGTAACACCGGTGTGCAGATCATGCAGCAGATCGTTCTTGCCGACTACATCTCCACCAAGTGGCGAGGTGTCTCCATCGGTCTCGTTAGCTTGCCATATGTCATCAACTTCGCCGTTGCCCCCAGAATCGTCAGCAAGCTCACAACCGGTGGCGGTAACTGGCGATGGGGTCCCGGTTTCTTCACCATCTGTGCACCTGTCGCTGCTGCCTCCATCATCCTCGCCCTCGCTATCAACCAGAGGAGGGCCAAGGCTAAAGGACTCATCCCTGCCCACCCTTACAGGTCAATGCCCTTCCTGTCTGCCGTCTGGACCTTCTTGGTTGACATCGATGCCCTCGGTCTCTTCCTCATCTGCGGTGGTTTCCTCATGTTCCTTCTCCCCCTCAACCTTGCTAAGCTCCAGACAAATGGCTGGCAGACTGGTTGGATCATTGCCATGCTCGTCCTAGGTGGTGTCATGATCATCGGCTTCTGCATCTGGGAGTTCTTTGCCCCCAAGCCCATCCTCAACAGGCGATGGAGACTCAACAAGGAAGTCCACTTCGCCACTGCTATCGGATTCTTTGACTTCTTCAGCTTCTATGCCTCTTGGGTTCCCGCATACGTGTGGAGCATGGTCGTCATGGATTATGGTGCAGAGGACGCTCTTTACTTCTCCAACACTCAATCTCTCTGCCTCACCGTTTTCGGTATTGCTGCCGGTTTCATCTCCTTGGGCACCAAGAACTACAAGTGGGTTCTAGTCGCCGGAGCCGCTATCCGAATGCTCGGAATCGGTCTCATGTTCAAGTACCGCACTGCCGGCTCAAGCAATGTCCAGGCTGTCTTCCCTCAGGTTCTCCAGGGTCTAGGTGGTGGTTTCCTTGGCATTACCCTCCAGGTCGCCGCTCAGGTCAGCGTTCGCCACCAGGACGTCGCTACAGTCACTGCTTACTTCCTCCTCCTTACCGAGATCGGCGGTGCCTGCGGAAATGCTCTCGTTGGTGCCGTTCAGACTAACACGCTCCCTGGCTTCCTCGAGAAGCATCTTCCTATGCTTGATGCTGCCACGCGAGCAAAGATCTATGCCTTCCCCGCCGGTTACACTACCACTTACCCCATCGGCACCCCTGAACGAACCGGAATCATCAACGCCTACAACGACTATATGCACATCCTGCTTATCGTTGCTATTGTTCTTTCCGTTCCACCCCTTGTCATTGGTCTCTTCATCAAGGACCGCCAACTCAATGACAAGCAGAACTGCGTCAGCGAAGAGCTTGCCGGCATGAGGCGTCTGTCCGCTGACACCGAGGAGTCCTCCGAGAGCTCTGTCGATAAGCACTAATCTGGTTCTTGTCCAACATCGGAAGATTCCCTTGCCTCCTCCCCTCTACCTTTCCCTCCCTGTAATACCTTGCCGTACGGCTCCTTCCCTACACAATGCTTGTTCTTCTTGCCGGCTCCACTGAGCTGTGCCTCGCTTGCTTTGTCAAAATCGCCCTCTTTCTTGGTTCTGTATCATGGTAATGACATGTCTTTCGTCACGCGGCTTTCTCTCGTCTGTTACTCCGGGCAGCAGTCGTGAGTCTTGAGTCATCAGGTAGGATTGTAGCCTGTGGACTGAGCTGAGCACGTCGTCTGTGTCTGACGTCTGAATCATAACCATGAACCAAATCGCGAAAACGTATAGGTGGCCGAGCGTCAGTCATGAATCATGGCTGACATCGCCCTCTCTTGGCTTCTCTCTTCTACCATAGCTGTCTGCGACGATGCTTTCACCCACAATACGTCCCTCCATATATGATACCATCCTAGGCCGGCCGGCGAGCTAGGGAGGCTAGGAGCCGGCCTCCAGCACACCGTAGTCATGAGTCGCGAGTGTGTAGATCCTTCAAATTAGCCAACCGGGGGTCGGCGGTGCGTCCCCGGACGTACGGCTCGCGCGGAAGCTGTCCCGTATGTTCAGAAGTCGTCACAAATCACTTCAACGCTCAGCAACCATGTGTCCTAATGCCACAGTATCTTATGCCGTTGGAAGGCCCTTGGGAAGAGCTACAAAACCATACCAACTACAGGTGTGAAAAACTAAACGTGTTCTGTGGTTCCGACGCATCTGTAGTTTCGATTCATTTCCAAAATCTCAAAACATTTTGATGGTAGTACTTTGGTGTGATCACTGCAAGTGCTCTTGGCAATGGTAACATACTAATCTGCATTGCTATGTGTATGTCTTCCCACACTGGACGGCCCCATATGCACCGTCACGGTCCTAGTCATACAGTTTCACACTGTCAAGCCGTCAATCCACACCTTGTTGCACCGTAAGGGCACAGGTCCTGGCCCCGGTCACCCGCCCAGGCAGCAGCTTCCCATCCAGCTCCTTGTTGGGTTCTGGGCAGGCTGTCTTACTATAGGATAGCATGCAGTCACTGCTCATGTGCCTCTATACTTCATGGCTATAGCAGGGCTATAGCATAACTCTCAAGCACTGGCAGCCAGGTGCCCACGCATATATGTATAGCTTGCTTCACTTACTTCTTCTCACTTCTTACCACCAAACCACCATCACCCATTCTGACCTTTTACTTTCTGTACTTCCTTTTCTCAATACTATTTCTGTTTCACGCATATCTTGACCTCTAGAACAATGCAATAGGCTACCTGGGAGGTAGACCCGTTACATGTTGTCACTATCAATCATGAATGTTTTCTTCTTCTTCATATGCTGAAGGTGGTGGTGTTGGTACTTCCTGATCCTCCTCCTGTTGATGACAGCAATCCTCTCTTGGTGGGCCTGCTGGACCCTTTGCAACCGGTTCCTGCTCCGTATCTCCCCCACTGATCATCCACTCGTTTGGGAGTATCCTTCAATTGCCACCAGTATCCCTTGCCCTTACCTTGTTCCTTGCCTTTTCCTGCTGCTCCTCCTGAGTCTGCAAGACTTTATCTTCTGCCTGAAGAATCGAGATTGTTGCCTGTGGTGCTTCATATGCTTGAAGGAGCTTTTGATTGAGCTGTTGCTGGTCCCTCTGCTCACTTGAGTCTTTGAAATGATCAAGCATTGCATCGAGAGCAGCATTGGAAGAAGTAGCGTTTTGTACATCCTGGAGTGGCAGTCTCTGCAGTGTTGGAGTGCAACCACCCTGGGAGTCTTGCCAAGACATTCTCAGAGCTTGGTGTGGTAGTGATGCCAAGGTCAGAGAATGCTTTCTGCACTTGCATCTGTGTCAATGTCTGCTCATGTGCTTGAGCATGGAATGTGATGAAGTATGCTTTGTCAATGTCAGCATCAACAAGAGCTGCAACACTGTTGACAATCCAACAATATGCTGCTGTCAGAGGACCAAAGACAGAGACATCCAGAGGCTGGAGGAGGTGGGTAGAGTGGGATGGTAGGAGGAATGGTATGATACAGCAAGTCCAACAAGCAATAAGAAAGGAGGTAGTTGTGTGAGAACCATGTCCATTGACAGTGAGCAAGCAGTACTCCAATGTTGATGATGGCCTTGTGTTGGTCAAGGACACGCTCACTACCTCCTTGACCAAAGCAATATCTACTCTTGTCCATGTTGAATATGTTGGTTGAGACATTGTACTCTTGAATGATCTCTTTTAAGCAGCTGAACCATTGCTGTCTTCCCTCCTTGTCTGTGGCTTTGAATTGAGCATCTTCCAAACAGCAGCTCCTGGCAGACTCCAATGATGTATGCTACAGTACAAACAATTGGAGCTATGTATGCCCTACATGTGGTGTGTCAATCCTACCAGGAACTGGGCATATGATGGTGTTGGCATAGTTCTGTTACGTCCCACAAGCCCTGCTCCTTTTTGTCGTGGCTGTCACGGCCGGTAGTGCGTTCCCCAATTGTCTTGGCTGCGGTAGTGGCCCAGGGGAGGGCCACGTACTAGAGCGCAACCCCGCGTGTCTCATTGTTACTTTCATTTGTTGATTGTATTTTACTCTACACAATCTAGTGTGGAATCTCAGACCTTGTCACATCCTGTGCCCCACAAACTGCCCACGTATTTGTGGTACCCGTCTTGGACTACTCATGTCCATATCACTCTTGGCCCCAAGCCTCTCCACACCACGGCGAGGTCCTCAGACCCTTGGAGCTTCACAAGTTTTTGATATCAGCTGGTGTCAAAGGGTATCTGCTGGTGGCACATTGCTTGATGTGGGTGACAAGGGTGGTCTTGGCTGCTGGTGAGAGTATCTGTTGGGTGGTATGTGTCTCTTTGCAAGATTGGCGGCCATTGCGCAGGTGGCAGAGTGAGGCTTCAAGCATATTGTGAGCTTTGCAGCAGCTTAGATGCTGCAGTGCTGTCTATGGTCAAGCTCTGCTGCAGCTAGAGCAAGCTGCTTCTTCATGTTGTTGCAGTCAGCAGCAGTGGAAGCTCTATGGTATCATGAGCGCTTAGAGGAGGTTTGGCAAGCCATGGTGCTGCTGGGTTGCTGTTTGACACTGCGTATTCCTATGGATGGAATGTATTATGTGTTTTGATGTTGGTGAAGGCGGGGTGAATCTGCAGGATTGGTGGGTCTCATACAAGGAATCAATGATGCTGCTCACCATCATGCAAGCCACACACACCGAGAGAGTTGGGAAATGGGAATTCAAATATGCACCAAAACTACAGATGTGTTGTAACTACAGAACGCATGTTATCTTGTTGTGCGATTTTTTCCACTCTGGTACAGCAAATGGAGCATGCTGCCAAATAGTGCCACCACTTCATTTCTGACCTTGTGGGCTTTTGATGACAATGAAATTTGGTGGGCATCTTCATACACATAGGAAGTAGTGACGTGGAAAGTTTCAGCTTGTTTAGCTTGTTTGCATGACTGTGGACAATTTGGCAGTGTTTCTAAGCTGACACCATCAATTCTTGACTGTCATGCCAAAAACCACTCCTGAAAAGCACCAATTGGTGCTATTCATCCTCCAGAATGGAGAATCTATCCGTTCAGTAGCTCAACAGCTTGGTTTGAGCAAGTCTACATTGCATTGTATAAGCAAAAGTGCATCAAGGGTGGTACAGAAATTAAAGGGGGCTGCCCAAAAATCTGCAACCCCACCATGTTTGCTTCCTGGACCACTATTCCACGCACAACTCCACCTAAACCATCAGGAAAGCATGCTGGGCACTTGGGGAGACATTCCAAGTCAAAGCCTGCCCAACCACAGTCCATAAAGCGCTTCATCTCTGCCGGTACAAAGCAGGGAAACTCATGTTTTTCAAGCTTCTCAGAAAACATTTATGATTGTATTGCTCGTTGCAAATATCGAAGAGCACCACAATATGACTTTAGAGGACTGAAGGAGGTCATCTGGTCTGATGAGTCAAAGATTAACTCCAGACTTTGTTGGGCCCGATGGTAAGCAGTTTTATTGGGTCAAGAATCATGATTGCAGGCTTGAACAGGAAGATCTCAGACCTACAACAAAGTATGGTGGTGGCTGCATCATTATCTGGGGCTGTATCACTCAAAATCATAAATCATGAATGCAACTTTCAAAATCAGAGTATGATACGAATCATGAATAACTTATGATTGCAAAGTAAAGGGACTAGGTATTAGCACTTCGGGGTTTCCTTGTAAGTGTAGTGACTAAAAGCTTGCTCTTTGATAGAGAACCTAGGAGTTCGACTTGACCTTATTGTATTGGACAAGGGAGTTCTCTACGGAGYGTGTCTCCCTTCAGTTATTATATACATGAGTGAAAGTCTAACAATCTACAGGGTTTTCCGTGTACGCCTCTTTGCTAACAGTGGAGAACTGCCATCCCTTCTTACTGTGCGAGTGTATCTAGTTCTCCACGAGTTCCTCCGTGTCGTCTTTGAGGTCTGATTGGTTAAGGTCCGTGTGTATCAGTTATCCACAGTGTCCTCCGAGTTGGACCTATGGTCTAATTGGTTGACTGGGGGCTGAGGACTTCGTAAACCCGGCAGTACTTGTTCCGTGCCAATATGATTGGTTTGCGTACTGTTCTTGATTGGTTGCTTCCTTTTACCGCGTTACGTTTGCGTTACGCGGGATCGCCGATCGCAACTCTCAATCGCTGATATTCGAACACTAGGTGCTCAGGAGATGCGAATAACTTACCCGGAAAATGTCAGTATTCATTTTCCTACGATATGATTCACGACTACCTCTGAGAAACCTTGTAGAGAGCATCATGCATGCCACGTCGCATCCATGACTCACGGTTCATGATTGAGGCAGTTCTTAGAGTAACGTGACTGGATCATAACGGAGTCGGGCCTATCAAAGGGTCAGCAATTCAATTCTCGCGAGATTTGAAGTGGTGTACGTGACGCTCACTAACTTACAATCATATCGTAACAAAACGGGTTTCGCGTCCGAGGAGCCACCTGTTGGAATCATATCAAAACAAAATGGTTTTTGCATCCGGGGAGCCACCCCCGGATCCACCCTGGGTGGCTCCTTCAAATTGAAGGTGGCTCCACCAACTCCACCCCTGTGGGGGTGGCTCCTGGATGGCTCCCTCCCTCACCCAATACAATAAGGTCAACTGGTACACTCAAGTAAACCTCTGAAGTATCTGAGGTAACTCTGAGTTATCCCAGAAGAACAACCTTGGTCACACAGCACAATATACTCATATCCTAAAAAATGTATAACGTCATTCATGTAGTTCCCGGACGTATGTAGTTCCCAGACGATCCAAAATTGCAGTGTTGGGCACTTTGCCAGTGTTTTTACAAAACACCATGCCTGTTTGCAACTGCCCTTCAACCAACCCTGATGTTGCTGAGACATGACTGAAGCGCTGGTGGTGTGGAGCATACCCTAGACATTGGTCCTAGCACTTCAAGTAGTGGCAACAGTGCTTTTGGGGCATGCTACAGTGTTGTGGGCAAAAAAATAGGCTTTTGGGCACTTTTGCAGTGTCAGCCTGAACTTATGCTGATTGAAGCAGAGGCACCACTTCTATCTTCTTCTTTGGTGGCAATGCGCTCTGTAGTAAGGTGTTGCTGTTGATGCAAAGAGAACAAGGAGCAGCAATGCCCATTGAGGTGATCAGTGATGGCAAAGAAATGCGAATTTCTTGCAGTCACACCACCAGTGTCCATTTTCATGCATTTCCTTGCCATCACAGATCTCAGCAACAGTACTTGCAAGCCTTTGCAACGTTGCTGTGGCTGTCTCAGCACCAGTCAGCTTAGTATGACCAGCAAGAAAGGCAATGGTATCTCTGTTGCCCTTGCAATCAATCACAGGAAGTCTGAAAACGCGGGGAAGACTGCTGTAGTGCTGAAAAAAGTGATTCTTTTGATCTCCTTGCTTTGATCCACACTGACACCATAACTAGGTGTGCAAGATGTGCAAGAACAGCACAGCATATGCAGAAAGGTCCCCTTCTCACTGTGTCTGCATATCAGCCTATGTCAATGGTGAACCAATTGAGTAAAAGTCTCTCAGAGTGATCATCATTTATGTGGAGCACACTGCTCTCATGCCAAATTTTGGATTTCGGATCGTTTGGGAAGTACAGACGTCCGGGAAGTACATGGATCACGTTAGGTGGAGGGGACCAGCCACCCACCAGCCACCATGCTGGGTGGCTGGTAGGGTGGCTGGTCAAGGTGGCTGGTAAGGTGGTTGGTATCGTCTACTAGAGCAAGGTGGCTGGTCAGGTGGCTGGTTGGATGGCAGCACCATCACAATTTTTGGTCACGAGCCTGCTGCTACTGACAACATGTTCGAGTATCAGCGATTGAGAGTTGCGATCGGCAATCCTGCGTAACACAGACATAACGCAGATGTAACGCAGTAAATGGAAACAACCAATGAAGAACTGTTGGAAGGACTAGGAAAACTTCCTGCAGTACGCAAGCCAATCACATTGACGCAGGACAAGTACTGCCGGGTTTACAAAGTCCTGAGTGTTGGAAAACTCAACGAGTTTACAATGCCATCTTGCACTTGGACTTTTCATTGGGAACACACAATTACCAGATGCCTGGTAATTGGCCCAGACTAGAACTACAGTTGCGCGCCACAAATAAAAGGAACGCGCGTGCGCTAGGATAAATCCAAAGTTGGAAATTTGGGGGAAACTATTCTGATTCCCATGCAGGGATGCAGGATCTCACACGGGACGCGGGAACGCTCACAAGACACGAGTTCCTGCATGTAATTTGGGGAATCATGCAGAACAGGAAGGACCAGACGCCTGGACCTGAGTCCAGACATCTATGAAGGACAAATTACCTGCAAAAGGGAAAGGTATTGACATTGCAAAGCAATGGGTGAACAACATGGAGATGTATCAACACTGGCAAGGAACAATCTCAGCCCTGATGCTTGGATCAGACGTCTGGTAGGTAAATGATCATACAAATCATAGCTACAACAAGACAAATTGACAAATCAGCTGGAGAACACAAAGCAGCAAACCTCTGATGAGAATGTACAAAGTACCCTCTACTAGATGCAAGCACATGCTATAAAGGAATGTAAACTAGATGCTCTATATACCCATCTCCTGATCAAATCTACACTATTATCCCATTACTCTCACATTCCTGCTACAAAGTACAAGATCAGAGGTCTGATCTTGCCAATTTGTGCTGAATCTCTATCTTACTTCTTTCACCTGCTGTGCTATCGCACAAACATTAGAACCAGTCAACTGACCTCTGGTATAGCAACTACTGTCCTTTGACCGGATTCTCTTAGAGTCTCTGGAATGGCTAACCAGCCTGCAACTAGTCTGCCGCAGACATCTGGTCTCCCAACCAGACGTCTGGTTCTCAGACTCACACTCTGGCAAGATAACCCCTTGCCGCGTCTAAAAAAGTTTGGGAAGCCTCCACTTCTCGATTTCTGTAATTTCACACTCAGTCTCCAGTCCACCAATCAGACCATTTAGGTCCAACACGGAGGATACCGTGGAGAACTGATACACACGGCTCCTCACCAATCAGATCTCAGAGACAACACAGAGGAAACCGTGGAGAACTAGATACACTCACACAGTAAGAAGAGACGGCAGTTCTCTGTTAGCAAAGAGGTGGACATGGAAACCCTGTAGATCATTAGACTTTCACTCATGTATATAATAACTGAAGGGAGACACACCTTGTAGAGAATACCCTTGTCCAATACAATAAGGTCAACTTGAACTCCTAGGTTCTCTATCGGAGAGCAAGTTTTCATGTTATAGTCACTCCACTTACAAGCATATCGTAACAAAATGAAAAAACGGTCCGTGGACCCACCCCCCGACCCACCTGGGGTGGGTCCCCGCCTCCACCTTGAGAGGGGTGGGTGCACAAGGTTCTGTCCAGGAGCCACCCCCCTGGGTGGGTGCAAGGGTGGGTGCCATGAGGACCCACCCAGAGGGGTGGCTCTGGGGGTGGGTCCACGGCTCCACCATCCTCTACAAACATGCCTTATCATCATGCATGTATGTCTATACACAGCATATCATGTATGGCTTCGCATGTCTTTCATGGTTCATATTCATGGTTCTATTCATGATTTACTGAGGACTCGTGACACCAGAGCCAAACATGAGGCATAAACAGCCTCTGTTCTCGAAGTCATGAGTCATGAGTCCGGAGGTCTCGTCCAAGAGAGTATCATGTATGTATTCTTTGCTCTCTATAAGTAATGGAACAGAACGCCGCATAGCAACTACGGTCTGGATGGTGTAGTGGTGTCGCTCACTATGCCTAGATTGGTTACGCAACTCATGACTCTCGAGTTGTCCGTTCGAACACCACGGTGGTCAGTTACTTTTTTAATGCCTTTTCTTTTCTGATTCACCCTCGCACCCACCTTTTTGGGGCTGGGTCCGGGGTGGGTGCTCAAAAGTACCCACCTGGGGTGGGTCGTGGGGTGGGTCCGCGGACCATTTTTTCGTTTTGTTACGACATGAAGGAAAACCCGAAGTGCTAATAAAGTCAATTGAGTGGGTTTGGGCTTTACGCCGCGCAGGAAAATCTTGAATCATAAATCATCATGCATGAATGATTTTCATAACCTGTTGTTTTTTTTGTTGAATCATGATTCCTAATTTAAGGTCTTAGACTGTAGATCGAGTAGTCATGAGTCATGAGTATGCTGAGTGACCAAGAGCGTTCTGATAGGATAACTCATTTATGGAATATGAATCATGAATGTTGCCTTGGATACTCATATCGGAACAAAATGAAAAAACCGCCCGGGGACCAACCCCCCAATCCACCCCAGGTAGGTCCCGGGTGGATCCTCTGAGCACCCACCCAGGGGATCGCTCAGGAGATGGGTCCACGGCTCCACCATGTATATCTATCCACAGCATATCATGTATATCTATCCACAGCATATCATGTATATCTATTCACAGCATATCATGTAACTTATGGCTCCTCATGTCTTTCATGGTTCATAATCATGAATTTATTCATGATTCATGTTTCGTGATTTCCCCAGGACTCATTACTCATATCGTAGAAAACGGAAAACTACATACCCCGGAACCAGGTAGCAACCAGCCTCCCTGGTTCCCTCCTGGTTCCTCGGTGTTAGAATATCGGCGATGAGGGATCATATCTCCCGATGTCTATTAGTCTAACCTCGCTGGTAAGGAGTCTCCCCGGTTAACTCACCGGATCTGCCAGGAGAGGAACGTATTTGGAGTACTCTGCCGGAAGAATGAGGAAGCTCACCCGGCAGATTAGACCAATGAGAGGAAAGCTCCATTGGTCAACCAATCAGAATAGTACCGCCTTCAGACACAACGGAAGAAGGCGAAGAACCGTCCAATCAGACGGTTACTCACTCAAATTACCAGGAAGAATTTTCACTCGCACTGAAACTGCACGCATGTATATAATTCTTCCGGGAGAACGCCTCTCCGGTCATTCTCCCTTGTCCAATACAA